>JAOTRH010439132.1:0-33412 GCA_034768845.1 Heliamphora exappendiculata | reverse complement strand
ATAATAAAGTTAGGCAACGCCACTACATCCATACACGCACACACACTAGATAATAATAATACTAATACAATATATATCTAACATTAACAATAATATTTACTTGACATCAATTGAAAATATCGAGCTTTCATCTTAACTTTTCATATCATATTTGTAACAACTAAACTCATTTTTTTACCTCATATTTATAGTGTCTCGATGAAAGAAACTAAATAATTAAAATAAATAACATAATATTTGACTTATTAGTTTGTTTTAACTAATTAATTTGTGATTATTGTATGAATCTCCATGATCTTTTGTATGGTAAAATTTATAAAATGCATACCATAGAAATTTAAAAATTGAGCATGTATTTTAATAGAATAATTCATACTTTCTAAAATTGTTTCGCTAACTTTTTTCACGTAGCACTCTCTCTCTCTCTGTACACATAAATTTACATATATAAATATCTACGTAATAAATTAGCTCATACTTTTTAAAAATGTCTTAGATAGCAAAGAATGATCTACATAGCTAAAACCTATATATCAAATAGTTTGTACTTTTCAAAATGTGGTTTTTCTTTGAACACATTAATAAAAAAATGTTGAGATTAATGATCCTAAGATCAAAAATTCACATTTTTAAAAATTAGTTCTATATTTTCAGCACATTTTTAAAATATTGATTGCGATTAATTCAGATTTAGAATTTGAGGTTGACAATAGTTATTTGGAGGGAGCTTTCTCTCTCTATTTCATTTGACCAATGCCCTTTAAATTTCACACAAGAATTATGCTAAATACAACAATTAAATTTTATTACAAATAACAATTTTTAATAAATTATATTTTTTTAACTACAAATATATTGAGCCTAGATCACGGGCATTGCCCGCGGACTATTAACTAAGTATATATTAATGTGGAATGCTCCTTTCTTTTTTAATAAGGGAAATTTGGATTTTTTTTTTGTTTTTCTCTGCAGGTGAAGTTGTATCGGTTCCTCTTCCTCGTTTCATCATGTCAATATGGCCTTTTCCATTTGGTTTATTACTCCAGCAGGCATCTGAAGGCAGCTCACCAACATATGCTCCCTTTTCGTCTTCAAGCCCTTTATTCAATGCACGTGATGTCTCCCGTGCAAAAAGAGAAGTTGGATATAGTCCTCAACATAGTTTCGCTATTACTAATGCATTTGATAATACTATAATGGGAGGATATGGAGCTCCAATGTCCTCACATTTGATTTTGAAAGATCCGTTGGAAGAACCCCAGGTATACGTATGGCTCCCTCGATGTGTAGTTTGTAAGTTATTTAAACTCGTGCTGAGTTCTAGGATCTAAGCTCATTTCTTTTGTAGTTTATTTTGTGGTCCTTTGCTTAATTGAAATGATTTTAATCTTTTGTTTTTAATGACTTTCTCAGTCTACGTATATTGAGGAAAGGGGTAAGTTGAACATACTGAAAGAATTTGATGAGAGAACGATCTGGACTAGTGATTGCATTCCTCTAATGGCATCGTATAACAAAGGTTTTATCCTCTGAATAACTCGTGTCAACCACCTGTAACCAAAAACATAAACAAGGAAAAGAGAAACAGAAAAGAAATAGCCATTTTCTTTTCAAGGGTGTAACATACAATGCTATTTGCAGGAAAGATGCAACACTCCTTGTGGATTGCAGAAGCCATTGGCTCTAACCTTGAAGTTAAAAATTCTAAGTTATCTGATGTAGTTCCTGCCGGAGTGTTACCAAAGCAATTTTCTTTCCGAAAGATATGGCAGGGGAAAGGTGCACAGACAGCTGCTAGTAAGGTGCCAAGTGTAACTTCAATTCCTTTGGTGTTTATTAGATAAATGTTTGGATAATAATGTTGACTATACAAAACTGACTCTTCTTTCATCTTACTATTTCTGTTTCCATTTTCTCCCGATGTATTTTCTTATGGATCGCGTGTGAGTGAAGAATTGATTTTGGGAAAATATCCTATTATGTCCTTGTAAGAAATTTAGCTTTTGAGTCACCTGAACTTGACTCATTGAAACTTAAATCTTGATGCTAACATTTGAAACCTGAGTACCTGACTACCTGAGGCTTTATCAAACTGAATTACATCCCAAAATAGGCCACAAGGACAAGATGGCTCAAACGACTTTGGCTTGACGGTAAGAGCCATTGTGCCCTTTGTCTAATAGAAGACAATGGCCCCCAAAAGAGTTTGAAGGTGAAGTAGGTTTTTTTGGACCCTACCTCAAGTGCTTTGGGTTTTAGGATTGATTGAGTTTAATTTGATAAGGTTTCAAAATTGTTACTTCATCTAGAAGGTTGGCGTAAAAGGGCTTTTGAGCTTTATTTAAGTGGTTGAATTTTTCAAATCGCGTCCCTTGCATATGTGATACATAGTAGCATCTCTTTGTTAGTATAGCCATATGATTGGTTTGATAGGCATATGTGGAACATAGTAGATTAAATATTTTCAATTTCCTTTTGTTTTTTCTTCTAAGTATCTAGCAATCTAGGATTTGTTTTCTTTTAGTATTATGCTTGCTTTTGTTTGTGAGGATTCATTTTCTATCTGAGTACGTTTGATTGCAAGATTATTTTTGTGAGGATTGAATTATTGATGGTGGTCAAGGGAATAAATGGATGGGATAAAGGATTGGATGATGGGATTATGGATAAGATTTGGAGAATAAGTTAAATTGTGGGATTATGGATAGAATTATAGGGGATGAATTACATCATATACTAATTTATACTTTGTTTGATTAGCATGGGATAAATTATTGGATTAATAGATGTAATTATGCTTGACAATTAAATTTATTAGGAAAATAGTTTGGAGAAGCCTATTCTCGTTAATTCCCCTATTCAGCTATTACCTCAGCATTACTTACTCCATTTAATTCCACACTTGGCTTGATTTATGCAAGTGGCTTAATCTTAGAATTATAATCTGATAAACAAATAACAAACTAAAAAATACGTCAGACCCACATGTCTCCCGATCATGAACTCCCTCCACTATCTAGCAATCAAAAACCTACGATGCACAAAAAGGTCCTCGCGGGACCTCGTTGGGACCCTAGCATCATTGGAGCACCACAAGTTTTTTTAGGGCTTCCCCAAACCCGACCCAAGTGAAGGGGGTGTGCTAGCTTCACCCAATACCCCACCAAACCCGACCCGACCCGGACCCATCCTCTTCCTTTCTCATAGCCCAGCCTAAACAAAAATAACCCATTAACCTTTTTTTCTTTAAACCCAGCCGTTTACTCTTTCCTTTTTAAAACCACCCCAAATAACAAACCCAAGTCCATTAACCTTTTTCATTTTTAAAACCACTCCAATTAGCAAACCCAGGCCCATTAACCTTTTAAGAAAACCCAACCCACATTAGTCTAGCCCATTAAACTTATAAAAAAAAAGAGGCCATTCCATATTCCCACATTTATACCTAATAGTCTAACCCTAACCATGGTTACCAATGTCGAGTTGGTTTCCAAATTTGATGCTATGCATCATACTTTGCAAGTGCTATGCATCTAACACATATGCGAGCTACCTTAGAGAAGTTGACCGCTATTTTGTTGCAAGAAAAGAAAAACAAAGAGGCTATTGATTTGGGAATTTCAGGTGCCCATCCGTCACAAAATTTTGTACTCTAATACCGTGTAGAGGAGTCACAATTGACTGAGGTAGACAACGGTTCTAAACTCGACATTTTAGACTTTAATTAGGATTACAATATACTTGATTCTACCCCATCTCAAGAGATCAATGATTCTGTTCTTCCTCCAACCATCGAGAAGCAAGACATTCGTGTGTTGAACACCGTTACAATCAATGAAGAGCCTCTTGCACATGATGATGCTCTAAACTCCTCCTGTCTCATTGATGGCTGTCCAACAAGCGATGCGACAAGCCTAACTTGATTGATTTTCGTGGGGTTGAAGATTTTCTTTGGATTATCGCATCAAGTTTTATAGATCTTGTCAATCATCTCAAGTTTAAGATCACATGGAACGAGACAAAATTGCCGTAGCACCTTTATTTAAAATACTTAATTATCTGCCATGACAGAGACAATGATAATATTTCAGGATGAACTCGAGATCGAGTTTTTTTTTTTAAGTGGAGGAGAATGATGCAGAATACAAACGGTCATTTACAATTTTATTATTTAATGTTTAATATTATTTTATTAATTGGGATTTTTTTATTTTCGTTGTTTAATATTTTAGTTATCTATTAAATAAGGTTTTATTTTTATTTCCTTTTCGTTTAGAATTTTAACTTATCTTGAGATTTTAATTTTTTTAGATTAGGATTTTAATCCTATAAATAAGAAGCTCATTTGATGTATTAATCAGAGTTGAATTAATAAAGAGTTGAGTTTTAAGACTGTGACTTTGTGTTAGGGTTTCGACCCTTGTGCGTTATCTTCCACTCATCTTCTCCATGTGCTGCATCACGAAGAGAAGCGATTCTAGCTCGTGGAGGTTGGGTTGCAGTTGAAGAACAACTTCTTAACTTTTGGAACTTAGATTAATCCCCATTTGATTCACAGCTGATTTGAGACTGACTACAAGGGTTTTGGTGCTAAAATAAGGCTGCTGTGTAGTTGTGAATTTTACCTCAGGAATAGTAATTTAGTTGCTTTGTGAACAAGTTCTTTGCCCTTGTGAAGGTTATACAAAGTCATATAAGCAAATACTTAAATTCTTGCAACTCAATCTTTACTTAAATAGAAAGATTAAGAACGTTTTGGATCTAACTTTAACACTAATCAGAACAAAAACAGAACTAAACCGATACCACAACATATTTCCAACAAATCATGACATTACTGACGAATTTGCATATACCGAAAGCAATTAAATTAGAGGTATATGTTTAATGACATACTAACACGTGGGAACATGTAGCAAGGTTCGAACAAAACCCACAATTTGTTACACGAGGTCTACAATAGGTCTGAAGTATAATTTGTAGTTTGCATCAATTTTCCTTTTTGTGCTCAGTATCAAACTCGGTAGGGTGCCTTATTGCATCTCATCTCTGGTGGCAACTTTCCTATGTAGCTCCTGGCTTGTTAATATTACTCAACTTGACAGATAGTTGCTTTTAGGATGAATCAAGATAGGTGATTTTATGTGACCTGGTATAGCTTTGGGTTACCCTGACCCATATCTGTCTGTTTGTTATCCTTTACCAATCAATGCCCACACTCATGTATTTCTCTTCTCTGTCATTGGCGCACAACCTTTAATTGGCCTGTTTATTTTCTTTTCTGTATTTCTTTCTTTTCTTTTTATTTTTTAAGCATCAGATAATAAGTGTTTAGAGTCTTCTTTTCCTTTTCTAATAACTGAAATGATTAGCAGGTTTTTCTGGCGACTGATGATGATGCAGCTCCTATAATATGTTTTCTTCTCCGAGAACAAAAAAAGTTGTTGTCGTTAAGGCTTCAAAGTGTGGAAATTAATAACGAGATTCTATTTGATATCAAACCTGACATGAGCTGGAGCATACCTGCAATTGCTGCCGAACCTGTCATTGTAACTCGTCCTAGGTGGAGTTGAATTCATTTATTTCTTTTGATGTTCTAAGTCTACTTTCTTCTTGACACATGGCCTTCATTTTTTTCTAATTCAGCGTTAAAGTGGGATTGTTGCCATTTGGAGACATCATTGCTCTGTCTTCAGAAAACACTCTTCTTCTTTATGTAAGTTGTTTACATCATTGGCTTATGGGTATTAAGTGATACTTGTTACTCGTTCGGAAATGTTATTGTCCCGTTGAGACTTGTTGATATTATTTTGCTACCTAACTTTCCCACTTCACAATTTCCTGTAGTTTAGTTCCGATGAAGTGAATATAATCCTGGACCCTATGACGCCATGGATATCTTCTTCTTCTTCTTCTTTTTTTCCACATTTGAATTTGTTGGAGACATTTGGGATATTTCCTAGGTGGGTGCACAAGAATCTGATGGGATAGGGAGAATAAACCACTCCACATTTTCCTAATGAATGTGACAATTACAGTGTGTAGAAGTTTCCTTCATCTTATAGAAAATGCATAAACTTTCCTAGTTTGGATATGCTTTTAACTGAGTATGAATCTTTTTCGACTCACCCAGTCCTTGGCCACCCTCCCATGCACAATCTATAACCAGCTCTTCACCAGCCTCACATTCGTAATAACCAATCATTATCGTGCTGCTACCACTTTCTTACCCCCCTTTTCCATTTTTTTCCTTTATTTTATTTTCTCCTCTCTTTCAACACCATTGAACTTTAAACAAAATGTGGAAAAATTGTAAAGAAAAATGGAAGTTTTAAGAAAGATAAAAGTGTGATTCTGCAGATGAGTTTGGCTGTGATGGGTTGGAGTGGGTCAGTGACTTTCATGGGGGTGGGTTTCAATGGGGGTCTTGATAGTGGAGATGAATCTGAATTTTATTACTGCTGATTATGGAGAAGTAATCCGCTGCTGATGGTATCTTATACACCTACAGCTTCTGTTGGGAACTTGCCAGTAAAGTCTTGATGGTGTCATTTCCTAAATAGAGAAGAATGGTATACATATGGAAAATAACACCCCGGATTCAACATAGCAAGTAAAGACACTCAATGTGAGGGAAGAAATTGAAGTTCACAATAGGTGAAAATATGAGAACTGCTTAGAAGCAGATCTCTGTTTAAACATGTTATGTAGTGTAAAATCTAACTAATTTGTCGTTGAAGTAGTTAACACTTTTTAGTGGTTTCAAGAATTGAGATATAGAAGAGAAAACATCTAAATGGTTGGGTTACGAATGAATGAATGGCATTGGGAGGGTGCTCATAAATTGGCAAAGCTGGTGGCGATTTAAGGTTTTAATGGGTGAAAGCTGTGCTTATAGGTTTTCTGGCTGTGGTTGTCATTGGACTATGATGAAGGGGTTTTGATGGATTGGCGATGATAGTGGTATTAACTTAAGATTCAATGAGGTGTGTGGGGTTCAGTAGTGTAGTTTGATTCGGCTTGGATCTATGAATGGGAGTGTTTCATGTCAATTGTATGTTGTTTGGATGAGGTTTGATGGTAGGTGGTCCTAGAACAGGTACTTGTATTTTGTCAACCAAATGGAGATGTCCCTCTAATCGTTTGATATATCAGGAGGTCAGGCTTATATTCCATTTTATGAAATATATTTTTTTGTTGCAAGGTGTTTGTATAAAAGCTGAAAAAGAGACCTATTCAATTTGACTTACTTTCACACTAGCCTGTTTATAAAGTGCCACACACAACATTTATTTAAATTGCAAAAAATAGACAAAGGTGGTATGGATACATACAACGTATACCAATAAATGCAATGGTACATAAAAGTGGGAAAATTGTAGTCAATGAAAATACTAGGGAGCGGGAAAGACTTAAATTGGCTTGGAATGTTATAGTAGAATAATAGAATTCAATAATTTTGGTCTACTTTCAAATAGGTATAGCTATCTATTTATAATGATAAAGAAAGATTACAGAAAAGGAAGAAAATAACTTGCAAATCAAATCACAATCAATAAAATCCAAACTTCCTAATATGTTGATTCCAATAATTAAACAATAATTATCAAGATCTTAATTTTTTAAAATATATTATTTCTAACAGTTGTAATAAGGAAGAATATGAGTTTTGTACTGAACATATAGCCCTTGATAGAGCAAAATGGTGACAAAGTATTTATGTAGCCGACCCAAATTGATTGGGATACAAGGCTTAGCTTGGTTTGGTTTTTGCTGAACAAATTCATATTTATTGGGATGCCCTTGAAGAGCTAAATGGAGAAAAATATTTGTAGCCAACCCCAAACAATTGGGTCACAATACTTAGTTTGTTTTGGTGTACTTGGACAAATTTAGGGGGAGATATTAGCAAAACTTCATGGTAACAAATTCTTGAGTGTCTATCTGTATATTATCTTTAGTTTATTCGTGTAATTTTTCGGTCAGCTGGTATCCTTATTATTTACTCTTTGTTCTGTTTCTCCATCTACTGTAGCATTTTTTTTTCCTTCTAAAAAAATTATTTTTTGCCTCAAAACCATTTTGCTGATGCAATCAATACCTTGTACAAATCTTCCAATCTGCAGTCTGGGAAGCAGTGTTTGTGTAGGTACTTGTTACCTTCCTGTTTGGGCAAAAGTCATGTTTCAAATAATTTGATGCCTTCAGAGACAGCATCTATTCTTCATGATCTAAAGATTGTTGGGTTGGCTGATGCTGTTGATGGGCGTATCAATGTAATAGTAAATACGGGGCAGGTATACCAAGGTTCTAGTCTGTCTTTTTCTGTTGTGATTTGCAATGGAAGTAATTTTCACATAACTTGCTCTGTTGCTTATTCATAATATTTCACTCATTTGTAGATGTCTTAATTTTCTATCGTGTGATTTATTATTGGTTGTTTGAGAGGGCTTGGTGATAGTTGTTTCATTTTCTGACCATATATTATTCCAATTCAGTCTTTTAAACCATCACTGTGTCGTATCTGGAGTTTCTGTTGTGTTTATATTTTTATGTAACTGCATGTAGTTTTGTTGATTTCTATGTGCCCAAGGTAACTTGGAGTTTCCTGTTTAATGACAAAATAGATTCAATCCAAACCATTTCATATGTTAAGAAGGCATGATATTACTTTCCCCCCCTGCTGCTGTCAGCAAGTGCTTTGGTTGTGCTCGAAGAATTGATATTTTCCTGACATTTTTGTCTCTTTAAAGTGTCTTTGATGCATCAAATGAAAACATCTTGCTATGCTCGAGTCTTGGAGAAAATCCTAGTTGTAAGCTCAGAGAGTTCATTTAACGCTTTTAATTTTTACTTTCTGCTTACTGATGTTCATTAGGAATGTGTAAAGAAAGGTATTCTCCCAAGAATGTTTTCCAGTTTAAGTTTATTCTTTTTCCCCTTTTTTGGCATTTTCTTAATTGGGGGCCTTTTTTTTTTTTGGTTTGTAAGGGGACAGCACAATCAAACGTGGGATTAGGAGTGTGTGCATAATGTCACTACATTTCATTTGTTGACATTTTGTATCGGATCATGTGGATTGTTTGTGTTGTATGATACCATTCTATATAACTTAAAGATGGAAACTTACATGCAAGAAAATCACAGAAAAGAATTCTAATTCTTGTGAGCAATAACTATCATGACATATTGTCATTTACTGGAGATATCATTACTCATATTTTTAATTTCTGAATTAGAGAAAATTATAATGAATCTTTTTTTTGTTGTTGTTGACTCTATTGATGAATTCAGTTTGGGAGATATGCTTTAGCTTCACTTTTGTATATGGTTATTATACAAAAGTTGTGCCCCTTTTGGCACATTTGATGTATAATCTTTTACTTGTCAACAAAATTAGGTGTGATCTGTTGACTTTTCATGTTTTATCAGCTAAAATCAGAATTTACGTAAATGCATTTCCAATCTATTCGGTTTGTAGATAGATTCCATTGATCATGTAAAGTCATGAGAATTTTAGAAGTTTGGCCGTTTCATTCTATCTTTATTTTTACTTATTCTTCCTTTATTTGAATTAAGCGTTTTGTTTTTGTTGTGTGGCCCTTGTTTAACTTTTGAAACTTTGCAAATTTTCTATGAGAACCATTTCTTGATATGCATTCAGGTCTTCCAAAATGTTCAATAGGTTCATTATTTTGGGATATAAATACATGATATTTTGATCAGCAGAGGGTTTTCTATGTTTTATCGTCATTCTTTTGGCTTTGTGGAGGTTGCAGAAGAAAGAAAAAGGGGCCAATTGCTTCTATGATAGGTATTTTTATGGCCTTTACTATACCTGTTTGTTTTTGTTTTGTTTTCTCCAGATTTTGCGATGCACACTTCGAAGAAGCCCGTCATCCTCCTTGGCTAATGATTGCATTACAGCGATGGCTGAGGGACTCAGTTCCAACTTTTATAATCATTTTCTTGCTCTTCTTTGGGGTGATGGTGATTTAGCTTATTTATCGGAGGCAGATGCTAGTGTTTATTCAGAATGGGAGTCTTATAGTAGTATTATAAGGCGAATGTGTACAAAATCTGGAACCTTGCGAAGATCTGCAGATTCTATTTCATGTTCATCTTGGGACTTTCTTGTCAACAGCAAATTTCACAGGAATTATTGTAAAACTCATATTATCTCTGGAATTTCGACTAGAATGTCGCATGAAGTTCAAGGATCAGATTCCCCTGAATCATATTTAGATGGTGCACAAACTCCGGAAAATTCATTCTACCCCGAGCTTTTGATGGAAACTTTGGATGCTCTGCATGCAGTATATGAAAGTCTGAAACTAGACAATCTTCGTAAAAAGTAAATTCTGATTCCTTATGCGAATTCCTCTTGCTTTTGTGCTAAGTTTTTTCTGTGGTTATTTCTGGATTTGAGCTTTTGTTGTCCCTTGAAAATTCTCTGTTTCACTGCTTCCTTCATTCTGCTGTTTTGTTGGATGCTAATCAATCAGAATTTTATGTTCTGGTTGGCACCATAATACTGTTTCTTAACATTGAATCTATAATGGACTATAAGCTGAAGTGATGCTGTTGCTATATGGTACATAGGAGGAATTGGTCCGGGTTATGTGAAAAAAAGTGACAAATAGATGATATGTGTTTCTATGGCATGGTGTTAGACATTGAACACTAACTCATTTAAAAACTTAAGCAGATAGAGGAAAGGGTAACTGCATTACTTATATCCTCAATATGCCTATTCATGTGTGGTCAGACTGTATTCAATAAGTGGGCCAAACAATTGCAACTATTTTAATTATCAGGTAGGCAGTGAGTTTTGATTCATTGTCAAAAATCTTAAATGTTTTGACATCTCTTGTTGGGAGAGAATCCTCTTTAGTGTCTACCCGTGTGTATCCTGTATAGCTAAGGCCAAGCCATTGGGGAGAAACAACAGACTCAACATTCACAACATTTGGTTCAACATACACACTTTGGAACTCATACCCATTCAAAATCATAAGTCTAGAAGTGGTGAATCCATCCAATCATAGTTATTAAAAGTGATAGGCGCACCGCGGCGTGAGGCGAGGTGCGGGCTTTATTGAAACAAGGTACATGTCGTCAGAAAAAATAGCGAATTGCATAGACAATTAATTCAAAAATTCAATATAGGCAAAATGAAATTGCATGTTATAAACACTAAGTTGAAAAAAATTAATAAAAATCTACCATTCCAAAAATTATAAAAAAAATCTACCAAATATTAAATAATTAACACTTTTTGTTCGTAGACAAGTACTATGTAGGAAAATTCAATTCAACAAAAGTTAGACATACATAAACTGTGTATTTTTTCTCAATATTCCCCCGCTAAAAGAATCTGTCAATATTTAATTTGAAACTTACAATTGCATGCAAGACTTGTAAGTATATCATAATCAGGAAAAAAGTACAAAAGTTCAAATTTATTATCAAATAATATTTAGATTGAATGTGAATTCAATTTGAAAGAAATAAAAGAGAAACAATAGAAGAAAAAAATAGGGAAAGAAAATGAGAGAGCGAGATTGATAGTGAGAGTAAGAAGAGATATTCAGACATAATGAAATATAGAGGAAGAATGGAGAGAGAAGAGCACAATATAGGTGCAAATTAGAAAAAGAGGGCTCATGAATCATGGTTTTCACAAGAACATTAGGAGGAGCAAGAGGAGAAATAGAAAACTAAACTGGAATTCAAGATCCAACAGACAAAATCACGTGTCAATTTGTACAAGAGTTTGTTTCTTCATATCCTCTTTGGTAATAAGATAAGGTTTTGATTTTAAGTTTTGAGTTTTAATTTGGTATGCCTCACTTTTTGATGCTGAACAAATTTTATATATTAGACAGCTCAAATCACATCGAGAAAAGTCGAAAGTATAAAGGAGGCGCATGAGGTGTGCACCTTGAGCCTCTTCTCAAGGCGTGTTTAGGTGATAATTCATTAAACTCGCCTCAACTAAGTATACTTAAGGCGCATAAATTGCGCCTATTTTCGCTTTTGGCTTAGGCGCACGCCTAGGTACGGCTTTAACAACTATGCATCCAATGTAATATTAAAGACTCAAACTTTTCTTACCCGTAGCAGCCTGAATAATCCACCAAGGATGTCCAAGCTCCCTCGTAATTATGATATATTACTTTCTAACATAGTTATTAGAATCTTATGATTACACGATCATTTCACGATCCGATTCACAATTCGTGCAGAAATTGATACGAGTGTGTCGCTGAATTTATTTTGTGATGGAATCATAATGAATCTTACAATTCATGGTTCGATTCACTATTTACGATGTATTTTGATTCTTAAAATTATCATAGTCATATCTAACAATCTTTGAATACATATTTACCACTTTTTTCTTCTTCTTTTGAAATTACCATAATACATCTCAGTGTGTTCATTATGGGAATAAAAAAAGCCATGTATAATTTGTTACTCACGATTTGACAACTTTGCTCTCCAAGACCGTATTAACCCGGGCTTTATGCAGCACACCCACTCTATCGTGAGCTACCCACCATACTTCAACAAGAGCCACCTTGCCATATTCCATTTTTGTCATGTGCTCCATTTCTCCATTGAGCTTGGGTTTTTCCCACTCCATTGAGTCTCCATGCAAACCCACCATACCTTGGTGTGCAAGTCCATAAGAGCTTGTTCATAGATTGGATACAATGCTAGATTGTTGACACCCAACTTATCTTACTTATCTAAAAGCTTAAATAGTAGAGAGGACCAAAGGGGTAACTTTTTTTATTTATATACTCAGTAGATGGGCTATGCAGTATTAGGTGTACATGTAAGGGCAACCTAAATTGTTATTGGTGACATCTGGCTGTTTTTGGATGGTTCGAGATATCTGCATTCCCTCGATCGTTATTTCTTGAACGAAATTTTATTGGCCTCATCACTAGCATCTGAGTAACTGTAAGTTCAGTGAAACCCTTAAATTTGTCCTGCCTATTCATGAGTTAAGGTAGGTTTTAATTTGTTGCTTATTTTTGTCCATGGGATTTTCCATTTTGTCTCCTTAGGAAGACCCTTATTAAACATAGATGTGGAAAGTTGCGTTTATCCTATCATGCTTATGCTTATGTTGATAGGTGAACTTTGGGAATTTTTAATACGAATCCTTTAGAAAATTGTACTTATTGCCAGAGTTTCTCCAGTCTCCAGAGTGGGTTGCTTGCTCATCTGAAAACACTGCAGCCCCCTGGCTAGTGTAAATTATTTTGCCATTATATGTTTTTACATTCTAATTTGTAGCATTTTGCAGTAGTGGTTGTGTTCATGTTATGATACATTATTGGTACTTGTGTGATATCTTGGTATCCTGCATCGGAAAGGGAGAGGGAGTTCCTGGGTTATAAAGGAAAAAACCCTTGAATCCTTACATTCAACGAGGCATTTTCCAAGTGGTGAGACCCTAGCAGAACTCCGCAGTTGAGCAGGAGCAATACACGGATGGGTGACCCCCTGGGAAGAACAAAACCGTGAGGGTTTTTGCTCAAAGCGGACAATATCGTTGTTATGTGAAGGGTCAGGGTGTTACAACTTATGTATTTCCCCTCAGTTTCTTTTTTTGTCAGAACACATATAATGGTAATCGGCTCTATTATGGAACTAACTATTGCCTTCCCATAAGATGATCTGGAACTTGTATGAATTCAAAATGAACCGGAAAATACTGTTAATTGCTTGATTTTGAATAGCAAGATTGAGGAGGCAGTTAGAAACTAAGCAAATTATCTCTAGGAAATTTGAGTTAATGTTTGGAAAAAACAAGCCACTTCTAGCAACTAGCAAGGACACCAGGAGGAACAGAGTAATGATGCAGTAACAGTCTGGGTTTTCAGCTGCTTATAAATACATTTCATGGACTTATGTTTAGCTTGATTTGTTGCATAGTGGATTGGGTTAACTTTGTGCTATGTGTTGGGGAATTTGAAAATCTGACGACTTTTTCAGCCGAATGGTGCAGTCATTTGTCATTGAAGAGATTAATTACCAGGGTATTAGATGAATAACTGCTGAATGGCTGTACAATTAATGTTCCAATATATGTTATTAGAAAATGCTAACACCCTAGCGATTTAAGCTTTGGAATGATGTTATGGAACACAGTACAACTTCACTCCAAAATGGCGAGTTTAGCTGTCAAAAGCGATCCCTTTTTCTTATTTATTTCTTAAAATTTTTGTTGGAGAAAAAATCTAAAGTAATACTTAGAGATGGTAGGTGGAGCTTTGAAAAGAGAAAATGTAGTAAGAATTGGATTTTAATGCTTCCTTGAATGCGTTTTGCATGAATAATTTAAAAAGTAATATTCTATTTTGCGGGATGCTTCTCACTTAAAAGAATTACATTCTAATATTGTAATTTATAGAAACCTACCCTGATCGTACCATGAATTAGGGCATGTGGCATGCTATGTTCTTGTTCCCGTACCTCATACTAGAACGATCCACGTTCCAGGTAACATAAGGCTTTTTATTCACTGCTTGTTTTGTTTTCTGGTAACATAAGGCTTGAGCTATTTGCTCATGACTTCTCTGATAGGAAGCAATTTTGTGGTGGTTTTGAAAAATTCCCTTTTTTTTTTGTCGTCTATTGGTTTTGAACTTAGGAGTTATATTTTCCCTGCAGGGATTTGGGTCTTTTGGTGGTTCTATTATGTAATATTGCTTATTTTCTGGGTGAGGAAAGCTATTTGGACCATTATATTCGTGATTTCCCTGATCTTTCCGAAAAGTTTGGGATGCAGACCTCATTTTCCGGGAGAACTCCACCCAGTTTATTCAGATGGCTTGAAAACTGCTTGCAACATGGGTGTAATTCTGCTGATAGACATGACCTTCCACCTCTGATTTGTAAAGATGAAAGTTCTGTTTTGAGCTGGGCCCGGAAGATAATATCATTTTATAGTCTTTTGTGTGGTGCAGAACAGTTGGGAAAGAACCTGTCATCTGGTGTTTGCTGTAACATCGCCACTGGATCATCTTGCAATTATGAAGAGCTGACAGTCTTGGCAATGGTTGGGGAAAGATTTGGCTTACAAGAACTAGACTTACTGCCTGCTGGTGTATCACTTCTGTTGAGACATGTGAGTTAAGCTTTAATAGCATGTTACTTTTGATATCAGGAAGATGGTCAGATAATTTGTTCGTATTAAGATATGGAAATTATTTGGAACAGTTATGGAATGATGTTTTGGTTTTAGTTTCCAGAAGAATTATGTCATGGTGATTGCTGGCAATTGTGTCTCCCTTTCACCAAAAATATATTGGACAAAATAGAGCTAGGATGGTCTGAATATTGTGTGTGTTTTCCTTTTGTGAAGAGTGGCAGGTGTTGACCATTCACCTGCTGTTACTACTCTACTTTTACTCAGCTGTCCTTGGGGTTACTGCAGGGACTCCTTATATTCCACCTATCATTTCATGATTTACTTGTTCAGTTGTTTCCCAAATTGATTTTTGTGTTCTGCATTTCCTAGGCATTGGATAAATGCCGTGAATCTCCTCCCACTGACTGGCCTGCTGCAGCATATGTTCTTCTTGGTCGAGAAGATATGGCTTTGTCGTGCTTGTCATATTCAAGAAAGTCCAAGGAACTTGAACCCCAAACCAATGTGAATTTAGTTTCCATGTCCACACCCTACATGCTACATGTGCATCCAGTGACGATTCCGTCATCAATTTCGGATACAATTGGATTGGAGAATACCAAGTTTGATGATGGAGATTCTGTTGATGGATCTATGGCAGATGGTATGGAGCATATTTTCAACTCTACCACACAGTTGCGGTTTGGTCGCGATCTGCGGTTAAATGAGGTGCGCCATGGTCAGCTGCACTAAGCCAATAGCATTTATAAGATAGCAAGCATCTTAGAATGCGTGTTATGAGTTATTACTTTCACATAAAGACTTACAACTCTTGGTTATTGTGATTCATGTGCTTCCAGTGATTTCAAAGTTCAAACTGAATTTGGGGATGCCATGCATATCTACTAATGATTATATGCACGGGGAGTGTTTTCTGTTAACAATTATTTGTACTGAAGCATTTAACGTGAAATCATATGCATTGTTGGCTAAATCGGAAAGTTGGTCAAGAATGGTTGTGTACTATTGCCTGGAACTTCCTGAACCCATGCCATTCCCTGTCTCTGTGTCTGTAGTGATTGGTTTCCTGTAGCAGCTACTGGAGGGTAGTTGTTGCATGACATTATCTTTTGCTTTACCCACATGATTTGTTGGATTCCTCTATTTAGATTTATCTTGTGTAATCTTTTTAAGCTTTTGTGAGACATTCTTGGAGTGTGCTGTTGACAGATATAAGACCCTTACAAAAAGAATGATTTAGGCATCATTTGATTCCTCTACTACATCCATGGGAATCACTTTTAAATTTTTTTTAAAAAAATGTTTGTTTTTGGTAGAAATTCATAATTATTCCACCCTCCAAAATATCACATTTGGCCACCTTTTTTGCCTCATCAACATCTGGGATTAACTGCTGCAGTTCTGTACCATTTTGACGCAGATTACAATTCTGGTGTAGTTTCCTCTCTTTAGATCTGTGATGCTGACTCAAAATGCATCCCATCTTTGTTTGGATTATGATCAGATGGGACTGTAGTCAATGTGATCATCATGCACAATCTTTTTTTCTTGGTTGTCAGACTCTAACCAGGGTTACAGGGCCTTGAGCATTATTAATGGGGTCCGGAAGTCTTTGTGTATGCTATCTTCACTGGAAACATATATATGTCATTTACTTTCCTTCTATACTTCTAACAATTGGTTAGTTTCTTTTGGAAGTATTTCTTGTATTTTCGATGTTCTTTGTACTTAGTAGTTAATGGCTGCTTTCATTCTCTGTAGGTTAGATGCCTTTTATGCTCTGCAAGACCTGTGGCAATTCAAACATCTGCTAACCCTACCTCATCTGATCAGGACCTCCAACAGGTACCCCTTTTTTCTTGGCCTTACTAAATACTAATAATGTAAAAGGTCTTTCATGATATAGAGCGCTTTCTAGCACTGTTCAATTTACTGAAGTGGAAACTAAGGAACTGCATTGATGTATTTTCAATCCAGGCATTTGGGGAAGGTGGTTATCCTTTCCTTTTCTTCCTGCAGTATCTATGAAGTTTCACTAATTAGAAGTAGAACAGGTGGCTTAGGCCATATTTCAGGAGGCCAAAGTTTACAGTCTGAAACTCTGCCTCAAAGGGCCACAGCCAACGTACTCCCGGGGTTAATGGTCAAACAAAAAAAAGGGACAAAGAAAAAATCTTCCTAGGAATGAGATAGTGGTGCCTCTGAGTAGTTGCCTTTAGATTGTTCTGCAATAAATATTGCTTTCACCCCCCAAGTTTGGCTGCCTGGGGAAATTTATCTCCTGTTTTGAAGACACCTGATGCCTGGCTATTTTTTGTTGTTGTTAAAACTCTGAATTGGAACAAGCATCAAATTAGATGATCACGGTTTATGTGACATGTCAAATGCAAGATTAAGTTCCTATCTAGAAGTAGTCAGCAACGATCAACTTACGTGTAATTGGATGTTTTGATTTCATACATCATTCGTCATAGATATAGGTCTTTGATGGAAAAGTATCCAATACAGCTTACAGATTAAGGTCTTGTTAGTTGTGACATTCACCTGGAAGTTGGAATAATGGAACCTTACCAATCGCAACCTAATTACATTTTAACATTAGTAAAGGCAGACATTGCCTCTTTCACGAGGAACTTGCGAAGTACTTAAAGGATTTACCAAGTAATTGTTGTGTAGGAAAAAAGACCTTGAATGAAGAATAAAAAAAAATGTGTTATGTTAATTTTGATGCCTTGTCTGTGAGATTTCTGTTTCCCTGTTGCAGGATCTACCTTTGTTGTTGTCTATGCCCTCCCTGTTCTGATCTAGTTTCTTCTTTTATCTCTTTTTTTTGGAATTGTCTAGGCTCAGCTATGGCTGCTTGCTCAAAGGACTACAGCGCTTCCTCTTGGCCGTGGGGCATTTACTCTTGCAACCTCCAGTACTCTGCTGACAGAGGTACTCTCTTTTCACATTGCATTAATCTGTTTTGCTGCCTAAGTTAAATCAGTCAGGATTAAAGCTTGCTGACTGTTAAAAATGCTTTCCCCTTGTTTCCCTACCTATTTTACCTATACAATTAATTTTTCTGGAACTGATAGTTTAAATATAGATTGTTGGTTCTAATAAAATCCTTTTGACTTTTTCTTCGTAGGCACTTACAGTACCAAAGCTTGTGTTAGCAGGTCGGTTGCCTGCCCAACAAAATGCAACTGTATGTTCTCATAATAATTTTCTTGAATTGCACCTTTTTGTCTCTTGAAGAATCTTGGTTGTACTTCATAGACATTTGTTTGGTTCTTCCTTTCTTGAGTAAAATGTTTGCACTCTTAGTTGCAGACTGTGAACAGAATATTTATCTTGAGTTTGTATTTCCTTACACTCGGAACTATCTTGCAAGTGACACTGACTCTTAATTAGAAATTTATGCCTGTGGAGAATCTTGCCTTCTGCATTCTTTTCATGCTGACATTTCCTTTGGTGTTAGTAACTTCAATTCTTTCATCTCTACTTTTTATCGACATTTAGTGAGTTTAATTCCTTTTCCTCCATTTTTTACTTGTGTCTTATGCTATTATTCCCTGGCAGGTTAATCTGGACCCTAATATAAGGAATATACCAGAACTTAAATCTTGGCCAGAGTTTCACAATGCTGTTGCTGCTGGATTAAGGCTGGCACCGCTTCAGGTTTTCTTTCAGCTCTAAATATCATGCAGTACTGGCTGTAGTTTAGCTGATGCAAAAGTTAGTTACATTGTTGGAGTGTTATTAATTATTAAGATTTTTTTTATTTTTTATTTTTTATAGTTGATGCTTATTGTGGCTTTGTAATTTGTACCCAGCTATTGATTTATAAATGCTTTAAAGAATTACTAGTGCTTAATCTTTGAAACTGTGTGCTGCATTTAAGCTTGAGTTTAGTGAATTCAAATTTCTCTTATCTTCCCCCTGTCTTGCTACTTGTATGTTCTGCCTTATTTGAAAATAGTTACTTGGATTATATATGATGCATTTTGGCTTGTATGTTCCGCCTTATTTGAAATAGTTCTTGTATTATACTTGATGCATTTTGGCTTCTCTTATGCAGGGAAAAATGTCCAGAACGTGGATAATATATAACAAACCCGAAGAGCCCAATGTTATTCATGCAGGACTCCTCCTTGCGCTGGGTTTACATGGACATCTGCGTGTTTTAACTATAACTGACATATACCAATATTACTCACAGGTTAATATCCCGTCAGTGTTTGACCTGTTCTTGCTTCTTTGTGTGTGTGTGTGTGTGTGTTATCCAGAATTTTTTACTATATTTTGTGGTACATTGGGTAATTCTTTCTGTTTTTGTTTTGTACTTCATTTTAGACAGCTCTTTGTTACGGCCTTGGGTTTTCCAAGCCAATCGTGACGCTCACGACCGATTCCTTTTGGCGCTAAATAAGCCTATCTACTAAGAACACTCAAGGATAGGAAGAGAGACAAGCTAGGCACTCGAGAATTTCGTAGAATGGAGAGCTTTACTAGAGAGAAGATTACACTTGAGTTCTCTTGGGTGCCTTGGCTAAATGAGGCCACCCCCTTTACGTAGGCACCTCTCATTACAATGGATGGCTAGAATTTAAACAAGTGTCAACGATCTAATAGCCGAAAATGTTTTAGAACCTAATCTAGAAGCTTCCCATCCCCTTAAGGGAATAGTCTAGCCTATTCTAGAATACTCTATACATTTCTACATATTTACAAGTGCTAAATGATCTTAGAGTTCTTTAGGTTTCTTTAGAACGTTCTGGATCCCTCTGAAATTCTCTAGGCACTTAAATGTTCTTCTACATTCTAGACCCTTTCAGGATTTTCTAGAGTCTTCCATGAGCGTCGTCAGGTTCTAGCCTTCCCTGTGCTTGAAGGCTAGTGGTCGGTGACATCTTGCTCTAGCTTTAACTCAACTCACAAAGCTTTTGGAACTTCTCATATTGTTATGTCTTACTCCTACAAGGAATTACAATTATTACCTATGTACATACGTATTGAAAAAAATTCTGTGTATGTACAATTTGTTCTTGGATTAAAATGTGTTGTATTGTGAAGATTCATTTGAATATCAATCATAGAAATCCATAATGAATTAAAAGCCACAACAAATAAGCAAACGAAAAGGGGTTAAAAAAAGATCACCAGCTATTTGTTTATTATTTTGCAAAGCTTTCCTACCACTTTATAGGTCAACAACGTTGGAACCAAGTAGAATGTCCTCACATTCACATTTCCACACACTCTTCCAAGGAAATGCCACTCTCTCGCTCCTCACGAGGCACCCATAGAAAGACCTGACTGTAAATCTACCGCTACGTTCTCCTTTCCACTTAATAGGGCCAGCCCACCATCCCCGCCTCTACAATCGTAGAAAAAACCCAAAAGGGAATGTGAAACCTACTCCCAATCTTGCACATCCCTCCTCAGCCGATGTCCCAGAAACAGTAGTCACAGATCCTCCAAATATAATAAGCAACAAGAGCATCCCTTTCACTTGCCAAAGCAAAAATATTTGGGAAAGCCGTTCCCAAAGCCACATCACTACACCACACGTCCAAGAAAAAACTGATTTGATTCCCTGTTCCGATCTCAAAAAAGATATGTTTCAAGAAAACATCCCAAACTTTGATATGAGAAAAGATCCCTATAGCCGACCCATCATAGTTATGGGCGAATATTAAATATGGTTAAATTATTACTTAGTACCAGGTTAAGATATCTATACTATGTTTTGAAGGAAGCACAGAATTTGGTATAGACAGAAAATGAAACCCCATCACAGAATTTTTAATTCCAAAATTATTCAAAACTTTAATTTATTTCCCCACAAAGATAACTGTAGCCTGCTGTAATAATAAGGTTAGAAATGTGAAAGGTTTGCAGACAAAACCCACATCCAAACCACTCTTTTTTTTTTTTTTTTTTTTCTCAGCCACGCCTTTACAGTTATTTCTGTTGTTCGGCAGTTTTTTGCTTTCCATAACATTCTTTGCTCCTATTCTCTCTCTTCGTTTTTCCTGTTGAATGAATACTTCAATTTCCAATTTTTGAATGTTTGACGGACCCAACTGTACGTGCAATTCATAGTTTCATTCTCTCTTTCCCAGGTGCCTCTCTCCCTCTCTCACTAGATCTGTTCTATTTAGCTGCTTATATTATCCATTTAATGCCTCCGCATCTTTCTCTGCTCTATGTCATGCTATATCTAACTTATTTGTTCTATTATATTCTCTCTCTCTGTCTCTCTGTCTCTCTCTCTCTCTCTCACTATGCTCTGTTTCATTTAACCACTCTATGCGAATTGCACACCTACATAAAATTATATCTGTATGTAATATTTCTGTGTTCTCCCAAAAATCATATATATATATATATATAGATTTGTGTGGTGTGTCTATCAATCCTCTTGGTATGAAGGGATATTTGTTTATCAACATAGATTGGAACAGTATGCTCAGCTTTGAAGTCCAACAATTTTGAACTGGTGAAAACGATGACGTTTACTTTGGAAATTTGATTTTATCCATTTTTCCATGTTTCCTCACTTGAACCAGAATCCACTGTGCAAATTGCCTCTACGAGCTCTCTAAGCTTTGTTTCTATCTACATACCTATTATTTAATTTAAATTTTGATAATATATATTTAATTAAATATTACAAATGCATTTCTTGTGCCACTGTTTTAGTTTTTATTCAAGTATGCCCAGCCTTTCAATTTTGGTTTTACTTGATACACGAGATCTTGGCCATTCACAGATTAATCTTGAATATCAAATCAAAGTAGAAGTTCCATTTCAGAAAATATTGCATTTACACTTTTTTTTTTGGCTTAAAAAAAAACTCTGAACAAATTACTCAAGTGCATTTGACATACTTTCTTTCTCACATTAGAATTTTATGATTTCCCTGCAAGTGCAGGAGCAAACATTATTTTGCCGGCAATCTTTTAATAAGTTACTGAGAAATCTATATAAAACTTAATAGGTGTCAGATTAGGGAGAATGTAATAGAAATTTAAATGACCTGAAACAATCTGAATGATTTGATGGGCCTACAAGAAATGAAATTGATTCACTGAAATGATTACCTTTTCAAAAACAATTGCACTGTTGAATTGCCTCCCCAGTAGCTGCCTTCCCATTGCAAACACTTTTTTATCAACATCTATGCCGTTTCCTATACATGGTGTTGTACGGTGCACATTATTTTCCTGGAATGCTAATTAATTCATGTACATGATGTGGACAACTGATGGTCTTCATCTGTTGGTTGCTGCTGGTCCAACATGCATGGTCCGTGTTTTATGGTAGTTTATGCTCTCTCTCTCATGCACAGAAGCGTGCTTCTGGACAGAGCTTCATGCTTTAAATTTTTTTATGGAAGTATCGCTTTTATAATTCTACATTCACTCTTCTTCTTCTTCTATCCCCTTCTATTTTTTATTGTTTGTTCTTCTTTCCTGTATCTTCTCCATGTCTACATTTTACTTTCCTGATGTTAGCTCATTATAGGAAAATGAAAGCACAACTGTAGGATTAATGGTTGGCCTAGCAGCATCTTATAGGGGGACTATGCAACCTGCAATATCGAAGGTAAAAGCTTTTACTTATTCGACTTCAACCTCTTTCTTCTTTCATGATATTACCTTTTCGAATGCGGATGGGTTCGTGATATTCCTCAGCATCCTTCTGCAATTCCATCAAATATGGGACTTTTTTTTCTTTACTTCGTAAGATAAAATACCAGCATTTTTAGGTGGTTACCTGTGCAGTTGCTGGTCAAGTAGACGTTGGATGAAGATTTTGAACCTAGCTTTCAGCATTATTGTTTTGCCACAGTGCTTCCATGTTAGAAGTAGCCTTGTCTTCAGCATGGTCTAGAGAGTCGGAAATCCCCTGTTTATTATATCATTGTTTGGGGCAAGGTATGTAGTTTAGGGGGATGGGGAAATCATATGGAAAATATTTTGTTTTGGATGATTGCTAAGAATTATTTTTCGGCAATTGTATTTTCTTTTAGCTTTAACTCTATGTTCTTCTTAACCCAATTCCAAGAGGAGAGAGAATTTGTGCAAATTTTTTTATTGTTGCTTTATAGAAGTACATCAGCAAGTATGTGCTTGTCTATAAGGCTTTCCTCCGGTCCAGGTTATCACTTGCATCTTTTTTATGCTTTTTAATATTTCCCCCCTTCAAGTAAATAGTGTACGTATTGGCCAACCCTAAATGATTGCAAGGCAAGGCTTTGAGTAAACTGTGTAGAACTTTCTTACTGTTGAGATTGGTAAAATACATTCTGAACATTCTTTTTTATGTTTGCTGGATTTTTTATCCTTGCAGGGATTAGATAGAATTTCAAGTAAAATTTTGGTATTGGGCATTTAATTCAGTGGTCAAGAATAGTAGATGCATACACCTTCCATTTGATATTCTTGCTGAAGTCTTATTGATCTTGTTATATGCTTTTGATACATTGTTCTAGCAGTCTCTTTACGTACATATACCGGCTCGCCATCCGTCTTCTTTTCCAGAGTTAGAGTTGCCAACACTTCTGCAGGTATCCTACTGTTCTGTGGGCAACATACTTTATCAGTTCATGCCACATCAAACTCTTTCTTCTGTTTCAGATGTATTTCTCTTTCAATCTTCTAGACATTCTGGATTTTCAGACTCTCAGTTTTTCAGATAATTAACCACTTGATTGTGACATTTTTTTAATTTACATTTTATGATTATATTTTAGGGAGTTTGTAAAGTTCGTTATTACTTGAATGTTCCTTTCCCTAATTATGCAGTGAGTAGTGCTGTAACTACTGTAGTTGCTTGCACAGTTGTTTGCCACATGGGGATTAAGTTGGATATTTAGTGATTGTGTGGAGGTTAATGTTCACTTTTAACTCTCTTTCACTTATTTTCCAGTCAGCAGCGCTCCTATCTGTTGGGCTTCTTTACGAAGGATCAGCACACCCCCAAACGATGCAGATTCTTCTGGTATTTTTCATTTTCTTTGTCAGTTGATGTTTTTATAACAGAATGGGCCCAATAATATTATTAAAAATTTAAACTCACTCCCATATGTGGAACCGTCTTGCATGTGGAGTGACAAACAGAAAATGACATACAATTATAGGTCAAGCAATGCATATTAAGTTCTAATAAACACTTCGTGGAATAGGAGAATAGATTTAGTTGCATGAAGCGGAGCAGGGTGAGGAAGTGAGAGCAAATAGAAAAACTATGGTTGGTAGCACCTATGGGAGTGTCTGTAAATTACACACACACACACACACACATACACACACACACACACGAGTACATAGTATGATATGTTTTTTTTTTGTTTCGTAGTTAATCCTAATACACACGGTAAAATGTGGAGATTTCTGCAACCAAGCAATAAATACAAAATGTGGAGGCTTGAACTCGATTATTCAAAGTCCTTAGAATGCAACACTTTGATGTCATGCAGACAATCACTTACCCCGAAAGATTAAGCTATTATTAAGGGCTGGGGCCAACAAGTTATATCATGTTTCCGAATTCTGTGTTCTGGTGAACTATTTTTCTTTCTACTTGTATGGTTGTTCATTTCTCTTTGATGGATGAGTACATTGTTGAGAGCTGGTGATATGCTGCTCTCCGGCATTCATCTTTTATGCAAGTTTTCAGGTTTTCACTGAAAGAATGAGAAATGAACCAAAACATTCACCTTCCTTCTTCCACTTGGTCTTTTAACTGCATTTGTAGGGATGCCCTAGTGTTTTATTCTATCAGCTACACTATTAGATTTTTATCGACTTGTGAGAAACCCGGACATAGCATCCTGACTTGTTTAGGTCTGCATAAGTTCTCACATTAAATTGTAAAGAAACCAAGGAATGCCGATATATCCCTCTTGAAGAAATTATAATATCCGAGTCTCCTGCTTTGTTGTTGGTTTATGAGTATTATGCAGTAAATTGTAGGAATTTTCCTTATGCTTCGCAATAGGATTTTTCCTGGACTGTCATCGTCGGTTCTCTTTAATCGGTTGTAACATTAGTGTTTATATATTTATAATTCTTTCACAGGCTGAAATAGGTCGCAGAAGTGGAGGCGATAATGTACTTGAAAGAGAGGGCTATGCTGTTTCTGCAGGATTCTCTCTTGGACTTGTTGCATTGGGTATGGGTGGTCAATTTATTTGAAAATTGTAAAGATTTTGTTTGGAGCTAATTATGTCCCATTGAACTGAAGGTCGAGGGGAGGATGCTGTTGGTTTCAAGGACACTTTTGTTGAACGATTGTTTCAATATGTTGGCGGCAAAGAACTTCACAATGTATATGCTGATGGAGACTTATTTTGTGTCTATATTTTCCTTTCTCTCCCGTATTCTGCTATTGCGGACTATATTGGTTCCAAATCTTATTGCTGTTTCACATTTTTACCCTAATTGTTGCGCTATGTTTTGGAGTTTTGGACTATTATGATTTAATGTCTTTATAGAACATTCTAATGCCTCTGGCTGGCTCTGTTACATTATTATCGTTCAGGAGAAATCTCTCCCGTTGACACTATCAGCAGATGATCACAATCGCGCTGCAGGGCAGGTTTGTAATGCCATTCTTCCTTAGACGCCTTAATTTGCTCCATCTTGGAAGTTGCTAAAATTGGAAAACATGTTTTCCTGGAGTATCTGGTGTTTGTAGGATTTCTCTCTCTCTCTCTCTCTCTCTCTCATGGGCACTATTCGTTATTGTAGATGATGGATGGGACACCGGTCAATGTTGATGTAACTGCACCTGGAGCTATAATTGCTCTGGCTTTAATGTTTTTAAAGGTAATAACTACTATGAGGATGAAACATGTGATCTTTCAACTGGAAAGTGTACTATCTTTTGTTCCTTATTTATCCTTTTTGCCTCAGAATTGTTGGTGCTTAAATAATTTGCATATTTGGTACCTTCTCATTACAGAGTGAATCAGAATTGGTGGTGTCTAGGCTTTCTGTTCCTTGTACACATTTTGATTTGCAATATGTGAGGCCCGACTTCATTATGCTTCGTGTGATTGCTCGGAATTTGATAATGTGGAGCAGGTAGTATTGTTTATGTAAGACCGCACAATCAAAATGATATTACAGCTTTCCCACTTTTTAACCTATTGATTCTTGGATGTTGCAGGGTTCATCCATCCAATGATTGGATTCAGTCCCAGATTCCTGAAATTGTCCAAAATGGTATCCAGGGCCTTGGAGATGATATGGGTGATGCAGATGAAATGGATGTTGAAGCATTTGTTCAAGCATATGTCAATATCGTGGTTGGGTCGTGTATTTCTATTGGTAGGTTGTCATTTGTGCTAACATATTCATATGCCTTTCTGCTCTTTTTGGTTTTCTAACTTGTTCCAGATTTTAGTCATGACATTTGTCCTCAGCTTGCCATCATGAATTATGTTCTATTTACTTGGGGTTTTGTATGTCTCCAATTGCTGGATTTGCTATTTGAGAGATTGGTACTAGATATTAAGAAGCATTCTTAAACTTGTAATAGATAGATAAGGGCACACGAGCAGGAGCTTATATAAACAATCTAACATTCTTACTGCACGGGATTGTACAATAGACTTAGGCAATTTCCGCATCTGATTCACACAAAGAACATGTATCATTGGCCAAATCAATTGTATCCGAGGCTGGCGCGAAAGGAGTGATGGGGCTATGTGTTCAGCTCTATCACTTCTCAAGTAAACAATAATAATTATAGTTGGTGATGAAATGAGAAAATATCGAGGAGACGCTAGATTCTCATAGAATGTTTTTTCTTTTTGATAAATAAAGCAAGGCTTATAAAAGAGAGATAAAGGGAATGGCACCGGTATACAAAAAGGCCAACTACTAAAATGCCCTATATACTTTCATGTAAATCAAGAAAGGTTTACAAAATCGAATAGGAGATCAAAAGATGGATTATATTCCTTCCTCTCATAGCTATACAAAAGTCTTACTAGAGAGCTCCTAAGCTGGAAAAGCGAACTCTCCAGGTCTTCAAAAAAATGGCAATTCCTCTCCCGCCAAATGAGCCACATCACGCACAAAGGAATTATATGCTAAATGCTCCTTTGACACTTCTCAACCCTAACTCCTTGCCAACAATGCAAGAGCTCTATAATAGTCCTAATTAAGAACTATCCAAGGCACTCTAAACCAGGCGAAGGCTGACATTCATAGTTCTCAAGCTACCGAATAGTGCATAAAATGGTGGTCTATCGACTCGCTACTCTTTTTAGACAAACAACACCACTAGTTAACTATGACTATCTTCCTCTGGATCAAATTATTAATCGTAAACTCTGTTTGCGTCTCACACCAAAAAAAGAAAGCAAATTTTGACAGTGCCCTCGTCTCCTAGATGGCTTTCCACAAAAAAGAAGAGTTACGAGACCCACCTAGTGCCAAATAGAATGACTCAATGACCTAACCTGGAAGCGCCACGAAGAAACTAATCTCCATTTGATTATATTCTTTGTTCTGTCCTCGAAAGAGTTAGCCCATATAATCTCTCCAAAAGCGTTCTCAATTCCTCTAATCCCAATCCTTAACCTGCCTACGGAACAAAATATCCCACGTCACCTGATTATTATCCTTCAGTCGATAGTTCGCCACTGATGCATTATGATTTGTTGCCAAGCAGTAGATAGATAGGAAAGCAATTTGTCACCTTTATCCCCCACACCATACACATGACCAAAACTTAATTTTCTTTCCTTCCCCTCCCTTTTTTCGCAAAAACCAGCAAAGATGCTTCAATCCCTCCTAGTACCTTTTCATAGGCCCACCCCATGGGACAACAATGTCTCAATCGAAGTCTAGTCCCCCTGCTCACTCCCATACTTTGCTAGAACGATCTCTACCACCTATCCCTCTCATAAGCAAACCTCCACAACCATTTACCCAATAAAACTTGATTAAAACTCTCAAATGTTTTGACACCCAGACCCCTTTCTCTAATTGGAGAGCATATTCTCTCTTAATCCACAAGGTGGCACTTTAACTCTTCTCCTATATAACCCCACGAGAAATCTCTTTGCATTTTTTTCAAACTTTTAACCACCGAGAATGGAATCACAAACAAGGACATGAAATAAGTATGGAAGCTGGAAAAGTGCTTCTAATAAAAGTTAATCTCCTCCCTTTTGACAAATATTGTCTTTTTTAGGTTGCCAATCTCATCTGCAATCTCTCAATGATGGGTCCCAAACTGCGTTAACCTAAGAGATGGAACCTAAAGACAAGTCTATCTAGGAGGAGGGGAACCTCCCAATGTTATATCCCAAAACTAATAACATGGATTGAAGGTTGGCCACCTCCCCCACTAGTAAAATTTCAGGTTTAGCCAAATTAATAGATACACTAGAAATTGCCTCAAAGCAAGATATGACACAGAAGGTAATGGCATCATCAACATAAAGAAGGCAAGGCACCATCTTATCCAAACCATCCGTTTCTCCTACTAAAAAACCTTCTATAAAACCTCCCTCAACGACTTTAGAGATAGTGCGGCTCAAAACTTTCATAACGAGAGTAAATAGCTGGGGTGACAACGGGTATCTTGGCCTTTGACCTCTCAACAATTGGAACAATCTGCTAGAGTTTTGTTCACCAAAACAGACAACCACATAGTAGATATAGAGAACCTGATTGTTTCCTGCCCTAAAAGTTTAAAACCATTGTCTCCATTCCGTAGATATGGGAGTCCCAGTTGAAACGTTCATATGCCTTCTTGATGCCCAACTTGCACACAACTCCAGGATCATAGCTCATTCGTCTCGAGTTCACACTTTCATTTTCCATTAGGACAAAATCTAACATGTGTTTTCTCTCAATAATAGCATTCTAAGACTCTGTACAATGTCTCCCAACACACTCAGGTCCTGTCGAGTCATTTGGGGCCCTAAGTGTACAGTTAAAAAGTGGCCCTATAATTTTTATGCACATTAGCTTCAGGAAAATTCATTACGAAAGTTTGGAATAATAAATTTTGTCTTGTTACTTCACATTTCAATAATATTCAACTTACAACCAAAACAATTCCAAAAATAGTATAAAACTATAATGCCAAAAAAATAGTTCAATTAGTAACAGCAAGATGTCACTTAAACAATCTTCGTGCATTTTTGTTGCAAAATTATTGATCAATGTTGCATAATCAAGCTTATCTAGCACATATTTTTCAATGGGTTATATTTCTAACCCCTTTAGTCTTTCTTCAAATTAAATAATAACAAAAAATTAAATTAAATATAGAAGTCATTCATTGGAGATACTAACATATAAAATTTTCAAATAAGATCTTAGTAAAAATTTGGCGGCCCAAAGCAATTGCTTTATTGCTTTGCCCCAAGGCCGGCACTGAACGCGCCTTTCAATCTACACTCACGACTTCTGATAGAAGCTTGTGAGCATCTCTAAGCAAACTAATTGGTTTGAAATCTTTAATGTCCTCTGCACCACTTTTCTTTGGGATTAGGGCCACAAAAGATGCATTACACTTCTACTCCATGTGCCTCCGGAAGTAATGTATACATATGACCGAAACACCTAAACACCTCCACAATGTCTCCATTCAAAGACTTCAAAACTGCAACAACCTCTTCTACTTAAAACTCTCTCTAACCAAAAAGCATCCTCCGTAGAAATGGAAGAGAACTCCATCCCATCAACTCCTTCTCCCAGTATCTGTAAAAAGGCCCCCAATGAAGTCAGATACGTCATGTTTAATGTCCTCCTCTCTCTAGAGTCCCTCTCTCCTACTTTAATATACCCGATATGATTATCTTTCTGAAGAGCATTGGCCACCTTATGAAGAAAAGCGAGTATCTAGATCCATCCTTAAGTCACAAATTTCTCGATTTTTGTCTCCAACTAATATCCTCCATCTTGGCAATTCTCCCAAATTCAAACTTTGCCCTATTTCTCAATTCTATCTCCTCGCTAGAACGAGTTTTGAATTGCTCAGCTTCATCAATCCGACAGATATTGGCTAGGACTCTGCCTCTCTAAATGTCCAACCTCCCGAAGACCTCCCTATTCCACCCTTCAAATCATCTTTTAGTAAATGTAACTTTTTGGCCAACATGAAACTAGGTGTGCCCACAACATTGACCTACTCCACTGGGCCCCTATCCTCTCCTTGAAATCTTCCACTTTGTAGCAACATTTTCGAATATGAAAGGACGAGGACCCTGTTGAAATCCACCACATTTTAGCAAAGTGGGAAAATGATCCAAGACGGGCATGGGAAGAATAATCTGAACCACATCTGGAAAATTAAAGCCGTGAAAATCAGAAACCTATCAATACCCATCCTGAGAATTACTCATAATACCCATCCTGAGAATTGCTCATAGAACAAATAACAAATTATAAAATGATTATAAGAATACAAATGCTGGCAATTTTAGGGGTTGCCAGGCACTAAAGGAAAAAATTTAGAACTTTACCTAAATGCCATTCAACAACAGAAATAGTGGTGAAACTTATTAATAGTTAAAATGTCTATTCCCAGTTGAACCGTAATTTCAAGAATTCTGGAGTTATCTGTCAAGAGGGTCTAGTTATGTGTCTTTTCATATAGGATCCTAGTACTCAGTTTTTATGTTTCTGCAATTTTGTGTTGTTACTGACTTTTAATTGATAAACCTATTTTCTTCTCGAGTCATGACTGTTGGGAACTTGTGTCTGATATTGGTCAAATCTACCAAGGAAAATTGCCCTTGCGCACTCTCAAATATATGATTTCATTTTACATGTTTCCTTCATAGCTGGAATCTTTGGATGGAACTACCTGACATTGGGTATGGATTTACTCATTTGTTGTTGAAGTGTATAAACATGTACTTTGACAGGGTTGAGATTTGCTGGTACAAGAAATGGAGATGCACAGGAGTTGCTTTATGATTATGCTGTCTACTTTCTGAATGAGGTCCAACCTTCTCAGTATGCTTCTCAGCTTAATGTTCTGTTTATGAGAGTGGTAAATCATCCATCTCAATGTGTGCAGATCAAGCCTGTTTCTGTTAGAAGTGGAAGTTCCTTCCCGAAGGGATTGTCTCACCATGTTGATCGGGGCACATTGGAGATATGCCTTCACCTCATTGTTATTTCTCTTTCTGTGGTTAGTAAATCTTGGTTTAATGTATTTTTTTTTCAGATTTCAGTTTTAAGTATTTGTGTAAGAACTGGAAGAAAGTATTATGTCTCTGATATTCTGGGGAGCAGGTAATGGCGGGGTCTGGACATCTACAAACTTTTCGATTATTGAGATTTCTATGGAGTCGAAACTCTGCAGATGGGCATGCTAATTATGGTACTCAAATGGCGGTAATTCTCCTATAGTCTTAGTGTGAGATCTCCTGTCACTTGCAGTGGTACTTGTTGACCGTCGATGTGTTTGCTTTGAATTCACATTTTACTAGTTGACTGTGGAAATTACATTAAGCAGTCAGCTGCTGCCTCCTTTTGGTTGACCCCTATATAAAGGTGCTTTCATTAATGAGGGACCAATTTTGGTACTCTAGCCATGTGAGAATGTATTTTTGTTTTTTTTGCATATAGCTAAAGGATAGTTTAATCTTTATTGCTTTATTATGGTTTATTAGGGTTTTTCCCTTTAAATATGTCGTGTAATCCATCATTAGTGGTTAAGTTTTTTGAATTATTTTAATAATATTTGTTTTCCCTCTTCTCTTGTTTGCATCATGGTATCAGTGCCAAGTTATTTGCAAATCCTAGCAAAGTCATTGTGATCGACTCATTCCCGACATCGTTGACTAGCAAGTTCTAGTTCCAATTCCTCTTTCAATGTCGACCACATTCGATCTCAAGATGTGTTCTTCGTCACCTTTTCAACATTCATCGAGTCTTCAATCATCACCGACCACCTTGTTGGACCCCTTAACCAGCATCGGCGACCTTGCCAAACTCGACATGGATAGCAATGTTCTCTCTAGATTATGTATCTTGCATCTAATTTTTCCAAGCAATATGAGTTAGAGATGGCTATTCAGAGTGTCAACCAGGCGGACAAATTAATTCAAGTTCTATAATGAAATGACAAATTTTTGGGATCAGTTACCACTTATGGAACATTTTGATTTGTAGTTGTTAAACAGTTCTTTGAAGTATCAAGAGAAGTAGAGGCTAGTGCAGTTTCTTATAGCTTGTCGTGATCAATCTTCTTAATGCTATTCTACACCTTTCACCGTTGCCCTTGTTGATGGAGCTATTCATGAGCTTATTTCTAAGACACGACTCAAGGCCACTTTGCTGGCTATCCCTTCTCAGTCAGTATTTGCTACTCCATCTATATTAGTGTGTGCTCCTTCTTGTTTTTCATTGTTGCCTACTCTCTCCACTCATCTTATGCAGGCCATAGGAAAGACAAAACCACTCACGGCTATGGATGAGTGTAGTTTCTACCATGAAGAGAGCCATTGGAAGAATGGATGTCCTAAACTAGCACCATAAGGGACATACTTTCTTTTAGTCATCTTCGCGCCCACCTGCAAAGTACTATTGCCCTTCTGCCGCCCTTGCAGCCCTTGCATCTATTGGTACTCCCTCCCTTCATCCTGTTAGCTGTAATTCATAATTGTTGTAATAATTGATTTAGGGAGATTGATTGTATTCTAATTATGGTGCAAAGTGATAGTAAGTTGATTTAGTGAGATTGATTGTATTGTAATTATGGTATTGATTGTATTGATTGATAGGAGTTATTGTAGGCTAATTTATGGAGATTGATGAAGAGTGGTTGTAGGCTGAAATTATGGTAATACTTTTCTATTTAATGAGAAGAGATCTTTCATTGAGAGGCATTTAAACTATTTGACATGGTATCAGAGCCGAAATTTTAAATTTTGTGCTTAATCTTCTGGGTTATTTTTTTTTATGGGTCGAGTTGTGGAATTTTTCTTTGTGGTTTCTCTCTTGAGATTCCTTGATTTGGAGCTGTTGGACCTCTCATTGGGATTGTCGGCAATTTTTGGGTGTAGAGAGCTTCTGTTTTAGCTGGGCATTGCAGCGACATAGTTGGGTATTCTGGGAATTCCCATTCTCGACAGTTTGAAGTTTTTTCGGTAACATGGTCTCTTCAACTAAGTTCTTTTGTTTTGATTTATCATGTCGGGAGAAAATTCAATTGTTCGTTTTAATGGAAAGAATTACTCCACTTGGGAGTTTCAATTCAAGA
>JAOTRH010439114.1:0-33422 GCA_034768845.1 Heliamphora exappendiculata | reverse complement strand
ACTCGTAGTATAAAGATTAACTCATATATAATGCATGATTTGTGAGGTGTGATGGGTATAACCGAAATAAATATGCACATAGTTCAAATTCTTTCCTTTTTAACAACACATCCATGCACACACACAAAAATTCCATTTATCTCATTGTTTTCCATCTATAAATCATTCATTTTAATTTCTCGATTTTCATAAAATCGTATTTCCTCTAATGAACTAGTGTCAGGCGCAGCTTATGAAAATTCCTCCCTATTAATCCCAATAGGCTACGCGAAGCCATTGAATAATAGATTGCTTTATAACTCGCCACGACACAACATCACGTTTCGAGGGGCTAACCCGTGGGCACGTGGTGCCCATCTTACGCAAATTTTTGGTCTTTTACCGTGGACTTGTCAGGCCAACTTAATTAACTTCAATCCATACGGTTCATTAATTCACTCCGCGGGCTTTCACCGTAGGACCGCAGCCCCTCATTATGCATGAACCTTCGCGAGCTTTCACCACAGGACCGCATCCCCTTATTATGCATATTCCACATTTAACCATAGGTTTTCAATTCAAGTTAATAATTTCATTATATAGTTTTTCATAGTTCACACCATTACTTCAATGTCACCAAATACCAATAACACAATGTTGATAGCAAGAAGAACATTATTTGAAACAAGTATACACCCATTATGTATATAGATATATATATATCAATCTGCTCTTATTGCAAGAGAAAACTCAACCAAGTTGTCCAATGCATGCCTCCCAACTCAAGTTAAATATATACATAGGTATGCCATTAGCTCAAGAGACTAGAAATTTAGTAAAAATGGCTAATAAGGATGAAAATAAGTTTTTCTCAAGCATTCGGCCAAATTTAGGTGAAAATTAGTTAAAAATTTTTGACATACGCTCACTATTTTAATCATAACTTTTTCTACAAAAAAATTTTTCTTATGAGAGTAGTCTTGTTGGAAAGAGTACTTCCGGGACTTCGATTTGAATATAAAATTGACCCCATTCGGAGTCCGGATGAGAGAGATACATCAATTTAAAAATTAAAATTTTGACCAGTAAAATAGACCGCGCGATAGGCCGATTGATCGGTCTATCCAGCGGTCTGGCCTGCAAAAAATACCGAGAGCAACCTTTGACCGCTTGATAGATCGATCGATCGATCTATTAAGCGGTCCTGCGCTGAAAAATAGATTTGCTTTAGGTTTTGAAGCTAAAATCTATCTAAACCCAAATTGATGCAAACCCATGAAATTTTAGGTCATTTAAGCTCCCATTTTTATACAATAAACTCACAATTTCATAGCTAACCATTTTCCAAAACTCCAATTTCCTTAAAATCCAACTCAACCCATACACCTATCAAGTTTTCCACTTATGTATGAAATCAAAAAGGTTTTTACTCATATACATAAAATATCAACCCAAATCAACTTAAAACATATAAGTTAATCTAAATCCTACCTCAATTAGCTGAAAGCCTTGAGATTCTACCACTTTCTTCCTCCTAGGGTTTTGGCTACTTGGAGTTTTGCTCCTTGATGTTTCCTTCTGTTTCTCTTGCTAAATAAACCTTGCTCCTTTCTTTGTTGCCTCCAAATAAGCCTCTAATTTCACCAAATTGAAGGGAGGCAAGAGCTTGGATCCTATTATGGTTGGGAGAACAAAAAAAAAAGAGAAATGAAGGAAGAAGGAGAAATTGACGGGGAGTGAGGGGTGAGGGCCCTTACTCCCTTTTATCTCTCTCTCTCTCTCTCTCTCTCTCTCTCTCCGCTCTTCTAGAATGGCCTAAAGGCCATATTTGGTTGACCTCATTTATTTTCTTCTTTTTTCTTTTTAACTTTAACACTCATAACCTATTTTTTCTCCAATTTAATCTCTTAAACTTCCTAATTTAATTTCACATTTACAATTTAATTTTCATCCCATATTTCAAGAATTTGAATTAATAAGCTATACTTAACCACAAATTATTGTCATTTATCACCATGTTTCTCAATTACGTTTTCACATATCAATAAGTTAACCGTTAGTGAACAAAATTTTATAACATCCACGTCCAAATTTAATTCCGTCTCCTCACTTGACCGAAAACATAAAAATACCAAATAAACACATACCGGGTCCTTACAAAAAATATTTTAATCGTTAGCTTAGTTTCCTTTCACTTCTTTTATTCTTGATTAGAATTTAACATTTTTAAAGCATGTGCCGTGTTAGTATAATTTTAGGTTGTTTTGATAATTTAGGTTATTTTGACTATTTAGTGTTGTTGTTAGCATTTTTTTTATGTTCATTTATAGTATGTTTAACATATAACAACTTTTAGCATTATTTTCATTTGAATCATGCTAGTTTAGGTTGTTTTGCATGCGAATTTATTTCATGTATTCTTTAACTAGAAATTGCATGCCATAAGATTTAAAATTTTTACTTTTGATACTTGTTTTATCTGGCGTTCTATACACATATGTTATATATTTTTTTATTTAATTTTGGATGTTCTCTCTTTGTTCCCACTTTTTTTATTTGCATGTATTTGAAAGATCTTATTAAATAACCAATAATGATTAATGGAGGCCAATCTTACAATTGGGTGAACGAGGTGCCTACCACCTTTCCCGATTCGTACCTTAGCCCCGAAATTCTCTTTCTCTTGTTAAACATTTTAAATATCAGTAGCCTTTTTTTTCTTAAAAATCAAGTGGCGACTCAATTTTCAACAAAAAGCGATTTTTAAAATTTGACTTTCAAGGTATTAAAATATTTTTCAAACTTTCTTTGAATTCTCTTATTTTTTACCATTTTCAAAACTCCAAAATTTCAGCGCCACACCCTCTTAAATAAGCTTATAAGTTTTAACCAAGCAAAACTCTGCAAATGGATTTGATTATTTGGCAGTCAAATAAGTTAAGCGAAATGGTTTAAGAAATATCAAGATAACGATTAAATTAAATTGTTAATAATTAAATTTAATTAGTGGGTATCAAAAATTTTAACGTGGAAAGAAATTGTAAGTATTTAATAACAGGAGCTCAATGCAAGATGGTCTTGAGATTCTTGGTCAGAATGCAATTATAGTTCTTTAGTGGTGTGAATTGTAATTCAGTATTTTATAAAAATTACAGAAACTGCTGCTGGTTTTTCATAATTATAGATACCGCTATGAGGTTTGATTAATTGCAAAAATCACTGTTACGTATCTGTGTTCCACTGGAAGTGTTACCCATAACTACTCTCCACGCGCCTACTGTAGCCCTGTAAATATGTGGGTAGGCTGAACCAATTTCATAACTTGCTTTTAATACTAAAGTTATCTAGGTTCTTCCAGTACGAGTTCTCGATAGTTCGTAGCCTATACTATATTCGGTAATCGCAAAAGAGAAGATAGTAAAATATCTGATAGGTGCTTCAACTTGGATTCAAATCATAGTTGAAGATTCGATCGATAAAAATGTATTCTTCTAAATTAACTTCAAATGTACGAATTTTATTTTGATCGTTCGTCATCAAAAGTTTTATTTGGAGCACGTTTTAGCGTTTGCTCGTCCAGTTAATTTTTTTCGTTAATCGTTTGCAAAAACAAAGACTTGGCAGTTTTACCTCCAACAGTACGGTGATGTCATAAGTTCCCAGGTGCAACACTGTCGTTTCTGACCGTAAATTGATGATGGCATAGTTCCATCTGTGGGAGTCTCCAAATAGACGTAGTCAATTGAATGAGCCCTTTATTAGCTATTTCTGTAGTCGGGATCCTTGATCTTCAAAACTTGTTAAACGCAGACATTTGTAGACATTCTAATTCATAACACCAAAAAGGGGTCTGCTTTGTGATTCGATGATGTGTCAGGTGATTCTTCTGAGGATGTGCACGATCCGAGTTCTTCATAAAAGCGTTAAACTCTAATGACTATCGTTTCTCACTAGTCTGCTGGGTAAGATTTTAGAGGTCAATCGAGATTCCTGAAACATGCACGGAATTCAATAAGGAAAGAAGGACGATCAATTCATAGATGTTAAAATAACGCAAGGTGGTGGATAACCAACTAGATACTTACCCTGAAGTCACATCGGTCTAACGTATTTCAATTTAAACATCTAAGCCTACTCCCCTTGTTAGGATTTCAAAGGTATAGAAAAGATCCACAAGGTTATTTTCACGATAAGGTGGGTCATTGAAAGCATACAAAAAAACGAGAGATCGGGTTGAGAATGAATTTTTTTCAACAGATGATGACAAGTCATAGTGAATGATCATGAGGTTACACGACTCAAAGAAAGAGAAGTGTCACAGAAGACTTAAGGATATGATCACTTTTAAGGGGTAAGGTTCAATAGTGTAGACATCGTTGAGTCAAGGAATAGATAACTCTGTCAGCCTATTAGAGTTCAAAACTTTTTGGCCAAAAGTCAAAGAATCTAACTCCTAGGCGGGGGCATGTGGGTTAAAAGTTTACAGTTCACACAACTTCCGCGTGAGTAAGGGTCTGGCCAGTCTAAAAGTTCATTTCTAAAAGTCTAAGCCTAGATCAACGATCGCATGGGTAAGGGTTGAACCTATGCTCTGATATCATACTGTGACGCCCCGAGTCTCGGCAGCATCTAAAGCGACAATAATTAATAAGACTATAAAAATTAAATAAAGATAATACCCATACATGCCAAAAATTAAAGTATTGTAGAGTTATAGAATACAGACCCAAATAAAATCTCTTCCTGAAGTACATTGAATAATACAAGAAACAGGTGAACAACCGCAAAGCTAGTACTACGTGGTCAAAGAAAGCTGGACGAAAGTGTAAAACTCCTGGTCACGGGAACCAAAACTCTATATCCATGTCAGCGTACTTGTTAATAAGCTCGTCTAGCTCTTCAGAACTTGGCATGGATTGCCAGAGAAACTCACACCAATATATAAATATTTTTCATGTAAACAAGTCACACAATGACAACACTTTACACATGACAGGAGGTATGTTAATAATGATACATGTTTATTTAAATTAGTAAGTTCGATTAGATCCTAAGTTATACTATGTTCGCCTAACTAAGATGAACCATCATATCCCTAATCACAGTCATTCTGACCAAGTCTTTTCGACCGACAAAGAGCATTCATTTAACCATTGGATGACTACATTGCGGACTAAGTGTCCATCCGGGTCACCACTGACGACAAGGTATCAACGATGGTTTGGCCCTCAAATCTTAGGTCAAGGTCCAGCGCGGGATCGCGAAAGGCTAACTCCTATTATTACGCTATCCGAACGGCCTTTGCCAAAATGTCCTAAACAATCGGTACATATAGCACTTGGGACAAAATCCTCCAAAAAACAATCAAGGCATATAGCGGATATCACAATTTCCAAGCATTCAATTTCCATAGATTAAGTGCCATCCCTAAGGTTCAATTTCATCTCTTTCCTAAAACAATCCGGTAAACCCCGTAAAAACACATCCCAATGATGTCATGACATGATACAATATATGAAGAATTATAATTTCCAATTTAACCAATGCATGGGCATGATCTATATGGTATGTAAGTAAAGTGTGCATGAATTTTATAATAAATCATTTAAAATATTAGGCCACAAAACATAATATGTACGCATCACAATTAGATCAAACATGTATGTGAGTAATCAACCACTATAACCATGAAAAATATTTTAAATGACATCATCATTTTAATTAATCGATTCAAACATGGCACAAAACTAGGAGCTCAAAAGAATAACATAAACACTTAAGTATAATAATACACAGTCAGAAATTTCAAGGTTTAGCAACTGTCCATAGGGTTTATAAAATACTTAGAGTTGAAAATAAATTCTAAAAATTGGTAGGTAGCATATTTAGAATGTTCGAAACACTTTTCATGTTGAACACTTTTCTGGATTTAGCCTCTAAGGTTTCTTTTTTTGCAAAACAAAACGATGTGACTGTATACAGAATAAACGCCACTACAGTAGCAAGATTTTCAGTAGCTTTAAAAATTGAAACGGAAGCCTTACACTCATTGGTTGATTTTTTTAACTTTTACAGAGGTAGATATATGAGTTTTGAATCTCTGAGAGTTGACCTTACATCAAAATTATTTTTCTTTAATGTTATATTAATTTTCTACCAAACCGTGTCTAAATTTGACATATTTTGAGAGAATCGATGCCATTTTCTTTACACACGTGAATTTAAGGTGATTCCTATGGAATTAGAAAGATAAGATATTTATCTGTCCAACTACATAAAAGGCACACTAAGATCTCATTCCTATAAAAAAATGGAATAAGTTCAAAGTTGTCCTTCCAAATAGCCTATTTATCCCATTTTAAAGATCTATTTTTAAGAAAATCAAAATAGGTGATTTGGACCTCAAGAAAATTCATGTATGTTAATAATACAACCACCAAACGATAGTAAAAATATTAGAACCAACAAACAAGTTTAGACCCATACGAAAAATAGAAAAAAATCAAATTTTTAGCCAAAAAACTTTCTGAACAGATTTGAAGATGAAGCAAACATGAGTTTTCTTGACTCCTAAACCCATGACCTTTGCATGCATAGTTATATCTCTCATATATATGACTTATATATGAGTTATACACCATTTTTAAAGATCAAAAGTAAAAGAAAATCGTGGATGGTTGAGGAGAGAGAAGAAGAACAAAACTAAGGTTCAAGACTACATCTCATAGATTGAAGTATGGATCTTGAACTTTGATGTGTTTAGGAGCTAAGAAGATAAATGTAGAGAAAAAGTAGATATAGAAAGATATTGTTTCTACCTTGGTTATGCTTGATGGATGATGGATATAGAAACTCCAAGATAAAGAACATCAAGAACACCTTAAAAAACCTAAAGAACACACACTAATCTTTCTTTTCTCTCTCTATATCACTCTCTATATTACTCTTAATCTCTTTTTTTTTTTTTTGGTTTGAAGAGAAGGAAAAAATGTTGTAGATATAGAAAAAAATTGGTGAAAGCATAATCATGGTATGTAAGGCATAAGTGGTGGCTAGAACCTATGGTGGTGCATGCAAAAAATAAGATGTGACACAAGGGAATTAAAATATTGAAGTTGAGTGTAGAAGTCACTATAATGATTGGCCAGGTGAGGGATTTTGGCTTCAATATTTGAATTTTGTATGTATATATTGATATATTGATATTTGATAGTATAAATACACTACATTGTCTAAGAATTGTATTCAAGAATTATTTTAATATATATTTTTAAGTATGAATATTAAAGTTTTGAATTATTATAATAATTTTAGGTGTTGTATTAAATTTTTACATCTTAATTTAATTTTTGCATTATTTAGTGGTGGTGGTTGAGCTAAATTAAGACTTTTGTATAATTTTATAAATTGGTATATATATATTGTTATTTTTATATTAATTTTAATTTAATTTGATAAATTTAATTTTTAAAACTCAATTTCATGATTTAGTATTATTTTTATTATTATTTAATTATTTATGTATTGTATTAAGTCTTTTATAATAATATGCAAGTTGGCTTAAAGTTATATTATCATATTAGGTTATTAATTTTGATTATAATATTGGGCTGTAGAGAGTCATATATACACCTATACATATATATAATAAGTTGCTTTTGTTACTTTGATTATTCTATACACTAAAGTGATTATTACTTTTAATTATTTTGTTTAGTTGTGATTGTGTATTTGTTTAGTATTATTATTACTTTTGTATTTGGTATTTTATATATATATATATATATATATGCTTGTGTAAGTAAAACTTGTGTAGGAGATTGTGATTATGTATATATACATACATGTCTCTACAACAAAACACAAAAATAATAATAATACTAAACAAATAGACAATCACATTCTTTACACAAGCGTGTGTGTGTGTATATATATATATATATATATATATATATAAAATAAGGTTAGTTTTTGCTTCTTAATTATTATATTTAGGGTGTTGTAGAGATTTAATGTGAAATCCTGACCCTTATCTTTTAGGTTGTTTATATATGTGATGTTCATATTCCAGTATATGATAGCATCGATACATGATTTATACTTTAAAGTTGTAGAAAAGCATGTGTAAATGTGTTTTATGCTTTCCCAGACCATGATTAGGTGGGTTGGGTTGGTTTTTGGCTTGAAAAATAGCAGCAAACTCCAGTACACTTCTGGTATGGGGTTCGATCGACTGGAGGGTCTAGTTCGGTCGACTGAACCGTGGATCTGGAGTTCGATCGACTGAACCCCCTAGTTCGGTCGACTGGATAGTGTTATTTTTGGTTTTCCATAAAGGCTCCAGTGGCGTGTTTTTTGATACAAAACATTTCTTCAGACCAGAGAAACCCCTTTTCTCCTCATTCTCTCTAGTTTTGAGGGCCCGGGGATTGGTTTGTTGTTGATTCCTTCGTGGATCCTTACTATCGGGGCCGAGGGCTTCATATCCATCCAATTGGATTCTCGTTCTGACGCCATTTAGTTTTGAGACGTAGAGTTCTTTACTCTCCGAGGTAGGATTCTAGACCTACTATTGTTATGAGAGTGTTATGTGCAGTTATACTTATTTTCACCGAATAGAAATGCATGAAATGTTATTTACATGTCTTAAACCGTGATTTTTGGGTAAAAATGAATTTTTACGCCTTTTCCCAGTTGTATGCATGTTTCGAATACGTGATATCCGTAGTTTTCAAAAGGAGGTTTGAAAACGAAGTGTTTTGTGAAATCGGGTGAAAAGTGTATTTTTGGAGATTTAGAACTAACCCGCGGAGTTGAGTCTCACATTTTTATATGTTTTGTCAGAAATGGTTTTAGATCTCCATTTTGATGGATATCTTTTATACATGTGGTGTATAAACTATTTTATGGGTTTCATAGTTGAGCTTCGGTGGGTTTTTAAATATTATTCATAGATGTACCGTGACAGAGTGTGATTTGAGTTGGGTTTCTATTGCTCCTTGGTGTAAGTCAAAAAACGTGCGCAATGTGGGTTCACTATGGTCCCTCGGGTTAATCCCCGTAAAGATGGTTTGGTTATGTTTCGTCCATCGGTCGTGGCAAATCGTAAAGAAACAAGTGTATGATTTGGGTGCTTTCCCATCGGTCAGAGAAATTCGTAAAGAAGTCGGTTGCCTCCGTGAATGGCGCTGTTGTTGTAACTCAGTATAGAACTTGTCGTTACCTAGCAGGCCTTAAGTAGTTCAGGACTTGGGTAATGGGCAAGAGTCTATAGTTGTTACCTTTATCTGTATGACAGAGTCGGTACATAAGATTTTATTTACATCTTTTTTCCTCGGCTGTGTGGCCTGAGTGGAGCTTACTGTTTTATTTACAGCTTTCCCTTAACTGTGGCATGATATCTGTTAGGATGATATGCATAGTTTGAAGGATGGAAAATGTGAGTTTTTATGTGATAAAACCTTTTGAGACTCGTGATAGTTGATGAAAAACTTATGATTTTGGAAGGAAAACCTTTTTGGCTCCCATCATTGAGCCCGTGTTTGTATAATTGCATAGCATGCTTTACAGTTTTATTGTCTATGTTCCTATTGGGTTTTGGCTTACGGTGTGTGATTTTTGCTGTACAACCCTTTTTAGGTGAGCATGATGAGTTGACCTAGCTGCAGAGTTGATGGAAGCCTTGCTATAGTTTTTCCTTTTTGAGACATGTGCTTACACATGTGACGCCTGTTGAGCCTGGTTTTGTACGCCTTGAGGCGATAATATTATTCATGTATGAGATTGCATGATTTACAGTTTTATGAGAGTTGAACTGTAGAGATCTTTATCCAAATGTTGTACATTTTTATTATCAACTATGAAACCTATTTTCTTAAATAGGTGTTTTGGTGGGCTTTCGCGTGACCCGGATGTTTGGGGCGTGACATTTAACATTTTTAATTATTTTATTAGGATTGTGTATTGTAGAAATTCTCTTATATACATATACCTACATATACATATAAAGCTTGGTTAGAGAATGCGCGTGTGAGTGAATTTATTATTTTTGTCTATGATTTTGTGATTTAATACTTTATATTATTATTATTTAATATTTTATATACTATTATTATTTTAAACTTTATGATTTTTATTATTTTTATTATTTATTATTTGGTTATTTGTTTATCCTTTATCATTATTTAATATTAGTTTATTATTTTATTACAAGTATTGAAAATATATTATCTTTTCTTGAAAGTTGAAATTTTATTTTATTTGATTTGAAATATTGTATTTTGTTTTATTAAAATATGTGGCACATACTTCTAGGTGGTCTCTTAGACACATGTCATATATATATATATATAAATTAATATTGGTTGTTAAGAATTATGAACAAGAAATATCTCAGGAACTTTTGTGCAATTTTAAGGATGCGAGGGACTAGTATGTAATTACTAACACTAAGACTTTTAAGAACTCTTAAGTGTAATCTCGATAAGAATTTAAGTGTCTTCTTACTACATTGATAACTTGCTATGAACATTGGTGTAACACCCCGACCCTTCACATGGTAATGATATTGTCTGTTTTGGGCAAAAACTCTTACAGTTTTGTTCTTCCTAATGGGTCGCCCATCCTTGTATTGCGTCTGCCAAAGCACACTTAACTGCAAAATTCTGCTAGAGTCTCTACCACCTGGAAAATGTCTCGTTGAATGTAAGGGTCCAAGGTTTTTTCTTTATAGCCAAGGAACTCCATATTCTTTTTCGATGTGGGATACTAGGATATCACAATCCACCCCCCTTAGGGCTGTACATCCCGTGCAGTAACCTGGTAGCTCCGGTAGTCTGTCAGTCCTTTATCGACACCCTATTCAGTAGCTCGCCCACATGTCACGTGAGACGGCAAGGGCCCACACTTGGAGATGAGGAGAGTCGGCTCTGATACCATCTGTAACACCTCGATCCTTTACATGGCAACGATATTGTTCGCTTTGGAAAAAACCCTCACAGTTTTGTTTTTTCTAAGAGGTCACTCATCTTTACATTGCTCCCGCCCAAGCACGCTTAACTGCGGAGTTCTGTTAGGGTCTCTACTATATGAAAAAAGACCTCGTTGAATGTAAAGGTCCAATATTTTTTCCTTTATAGCCCAGAAACTCCCTATTCCTTTTCGATGTGGGATACCAGGACATAACAATTCTATAACACCTCGACCCTTCACATGGCAACAATATTGTCCGCTTTAGGCAAAGCCCTCGCGGTTTTGATCTTCCCAAGGGGTCACCCATCATTTCATTGCTCCCGCCCAAGCCCGCATAACTGTAGAGTTCTCCTAGGGTCTCTACCACCAGGAAAAAGGTCTCATTACTACGTAGGGGTCCAAGATTTTTTCTTTTATAGTCCAGGAACTCCCTATCCCTTTTTGATGTGGGATACCAGGAAATCACAATCCACCTCCCTTAGGGCTGCACGTCCTCGTGCAATAGCCTGCCAACTTTGGTAACTTGTCAGTCCTTATCAATTCGTCCACTCAGTAGCCCGCCCATGTGTCACGCAAGATGGTAAGGGCCCACACTCAGAGGTGAAGAGAGTCGGCTTTGATACTATTTGTAACACTCTGACCCTTCACATGGCAATGATATTGTCCTCTTTGGGTAAAAGTCCTCACAATTTTATTCTTCTCAAGGGGTCTCCCATCCTAGTACTACTCTCACCCAAGCACGCTTAACAACAGAGTTCTGTTATGATCTCTACGACTTGGGAAAAAGGCTTCGTTGAATGTAAGGGTCTAAGATTTTTTTTAATAACCCAAGAACTCCCTCTTGTGATATCCTGGTATTCCACATCAGAAAGAGAGAGAAAGAAAGTTCATAGGCTATAAAAGAAAAATCTTGGACCCTTGCATTCAACGAGGCTTTTTCCCAAGTGGCAGAGACCCTAGCAAAACTCCGCAGTTAAGCGTGCTTGGGCGGGAGCAATGCAAGGATGGGTGATCCCGTGAAAAGAACAAAATCATGATCACTTTTGCCCAAAGCAGACAACATCGTTGCCATATGAAGGCTTGGGCTGTTATAGATGGTATCAGAGCTGACTCTCCTGTCACGCTCCAAACTCTGAGTCACGTGAAACACCGACAAGCAAACGAATATAATACCCAACCCAAGAATACACTCTCAAAATAAACCATACATACATTGTATATAATCTCCAAATGGCTTATATTACACAGCCCCAACGCCAAAAAACATGTTACAGCCTACATGTTCAAAACGAGAAAAAAAGAAGACTACAGGTCTTCCGCCCCTCCAGCAATCCCGGATCAACCTACGTGATCGGTACCTGAAAAATATTTCAAGTCCCACACAGTGAGCCAAAGCTCATCAGAAACTAGATAAGCATGCAATAGAAGCCAAACATGCTAGGAAAATGAGGTGCAATTTTTGACTCTTTTTCAAGTCTTAAAACAGTTTGAAACAGTTTTAGATCACGACTCACCAGAGATAACATGGTATATATATGCAACATATGAATACATATCTAAATCGACTTTCACAAGCCCCGACAAGCTAACTCATGCAATCCATGCACTACATCCAATGCACTATGAGCAACACACCTAACACATATCTCTTTAGGACCTCGTTTTTGTCCTTTAGATTCACACACACACGTCTTTAGGATCGCATTTCCATCCTTCAGACTCACGCACACCTGCATCGTCAGGACCACATTTTTGTCCTTCAAATACTCGCACACAAGTGCATCATTAGGACCACATTTCCATCCCTCCGATATTTGCACAGAAGAATGCATTGTTAGGACCACATTTCCGTCCCTCCGATTCTCACACATGCACATATGCATTGTTAACCAGGGTTAACATATCTCGGATCACATTTTCATTTTTCGTTAGCTAGGGCTAACATTCATCGAGCCACGTTTTCGTCCATCGTCAGCCAGAGCAATGTGTATACCAATATCACGTAAGACCATATTTTCGTCTTCGGTTTCAAAAAAACACATAAGACCACATTTCTGTCTTATATGTCCACAATCGTATAAGACCACATTTCTGTCTTAGGTTTCAAAAAAACACATAAGACCACATTTCCGTCTTATATGTCCACAATCGCATAAGATACGCTTCAAAAACCATATAAGACCACATTTCCATCTTATATCATGCATAAATAAAATGAGAATTATAAATGCATAAAGCCACGTATAAACTTCATGTCATGACGCCACCCGTCACATAACCCGACGTCCACTCACATGGATAATCAACAACCCACAAAACTAAGCCTGACCCGAAGGCCAACACTAAACCCCTCAAATCATGAGGTTACAAAACACCACCTTTCCTCCAAAGGTGCCATGAGCCCAAATACGATCCAAACCCAACCACGATGCACACAACTGTGTCCCAACAACCCACATCTAACCATACACGCCACTGCCGAGGATGGTATCTAAACAAACACCTGAGGCCACGATACAATCCCCAAAACCACAACACGACTAACCAAACTCCAAAAAGAATCTAACAGTATTTTAATCAACTAATCCCATAATCAATCAACTAAATACCGTCGAAAATCAATTGGAAACCAAAGAACCAACTATGAAACAACCACACAAAATAGCCCAGGTCTAGTCAACTAAACACCCATCCAGGTGACCCAAACAACACACTGGAATCTCACCAAAAGCGCCTCAAGACACTGTCCGGTGGACTGACCCCCACGGTCTAGTCGACCGAACCCACAAACGCATGATCCAGTCGATTGACCCCCCTGGTCCATTCGACTAAACTAAGGCAGAACTCGACTCCGAGCTACGAGTTTTAACCTCCAAACCTCGAATCGACACCTCCAAACTCCTGTCCAACACCCTCAGACATACACACACCCAGGCCTAACACCAGGACCTCAAAGGAAACACCCGACACTCGATTTTAGCCACCAAAATCGACGAAAAATGATTTTTAACCCAAAACCCATCTTTTAAACAAAATCAGATCTCATGCAATCTAACCGGTAAAAACACGCACGGTTACACGTAGCACCCTTATAAGACATGAGAGTCTAGGATCCTACCTCGGTGAGTTAAAAACTCGACGCCTCAAACCACGTGCAAAATCGAGTTTCGTCGAAATAAAATTCTGTCTGGATGGATGCATTGACAACGATGCCAAAAGCAAAGATTCGCTATTGGATCGTTGAACACCGAGTCCCGGTCCCCCAAGAAGTTAGAGAGAAGGCAGAGAAAAAATAAAAGAAACTTAGTGGACAAGTTTTGAAAATATCTTTTGAAAATATCTAACTCCAGATATTTATAGGCCTTTAAAATATTTTCTTTTTAAAATTTTTTTGAAATTCACACCGCAACGCCCCAAGGCCCTGGGAACCAGCCCCGCATGCATATCTAACCCCGATATGCATCTAAAAAGCATATAAACATGTAAAATCAAAAATGATAAACACGCGTCGAGAAACGCCAAAAAAGAAAACGGGTTAGAGTCTCACATCTTCTCACCTCTGAGTGTGGGCCCCTATCGTCTAGCCCGTGGGTCGGTTACTAAGTGGGCGAGCGATAAAGGATTGATAGGCTACCAGAGCTGGTAGGGTACTGCACGAGGACGTGCAGCCCTAAGGGGGTGGATTGTAATATTTTGGTATCCCACATCGAAAAGGAAGATGGAGTTCCTGGGTTATAAAGAAAATTTTTTAGACCTCTACATAGCAACGAGGCCTTTTCTCAGGTGGTAGAGATCCTAGCAAAACTTCGCAATTAAGCGTGCTGACGCTAGAGAAATGCAAGGATGGGTGACCTTTTAGGAAGAACAAAGCTGTGAGGGCTTTTGTTCAAAGTGAACAATATCGTTGCCATGCGAAGGGTCAAAGTGTTACAGATGGTATCCCATTTTGCCCTGGGAACTACGTTTTGGTCTGATCCCTAGCAAAGGGGTACATAGGCAGCTCAATTAAAATTTGAGTACGATCAACATCATATGCATGCTTGTGTGTTTGTGGCTTAAGAATGACGGTTCGGTCAAATGGTTGTTGTCTCTAGGTCTTTGATATAACTTTGTTCACGCATTGCTATGCAAGTTATATCAAAGAATAGCAACTGTAGACACCATAATTTGACCCCGCCTAATCTTAAGTGAACCCGATGATAAAAATAGGTGGACTAGTGCCTCAGTTTGGTCCTTGAGAAGTGATCCAAGCTCGGTATTTGAACCCGAAACCTTTAAACCAAAGAAATTTTGTCGAACCATCGAAACTTGTTGTCCAAGTAAGGTGACCGCCATGTTCATTGTGGCGACCATCAATAGAACATCTTGGAAACCCTAGCCAAAAGTGGCGACCGCCACTTACAACATGGCGACCACCAACTCGCATTGTAGCGACCGCCCAAAGAACCTTGTGGAACTTCTTTTAAACATGGCGACCGCCATATTAAACCTGGCAACCGCCAACTCCAAATGGCCTGACATGCCCTAAAACGTGGCAGCATTTTATTGGTTGATGAACTCTATAAATACCGTACCCCTTGTATGTTTTCATGGACATAATTTTAGAGGGAGGTTTAATGAGAGAGGCTCTGCCAAGTTGCCGAGCAATTCTAAGCTCCGACGCCGAAACCCTACCAAAATACCTAGATCCGAACCTCCGATGACTACATTGAAGCCATGTTTGGATCACCACCTGAGAATTGGCCAATTGAAGCACATTCTTGACTTGAGAATTCCGCGACAATTTAGGTACCTCGTTTGGATCCTCGGCTGTTCTAGCTCCATTTTTCTACCTCTTTGGCGTGGTCAGGTTATTTTGATCATTTCATTCCAATTATGTTCTTACATTGCTCATAGTTGCTTTAGTTATGTTTGAATTCAAATTTCAGCTTATTTGTTTTTTATTGGTTACTTATATTAGTATTTGAACACCATCAAATAGTGTTAACATAAATTAGCAATATGATTAATAAGGTCGTTATTGCTATAACTCAAGCACTTATATAAAAATAGTTGTAATTATCAATATTACATCCATTTAAATTCTAGTATATTATTTTCTTTCTTTTTATGTTAATTTAATGTCATAGCACTTAATTTTATTTTCTCTTCCTTTGGTTAGTTTAATTTATTTTATTAGCATCCTATTTCACTTTCTTTTCTTTTCTTGTAACTTTAATTTAGGGTTCAATTTTATTTTCTTTTTAGCATGATATTCCTTTCCTAACTCTTATTTTTTTTCTTTCAATAGTAGTGTAATTTTCTTCCATAGCATTTGTTTTATTTTTCTTTTTTTTTCTTTATCATTAGCTTTATTTTTCTCATAATATAGCTTTGTAATTTCTTTAGTTTTATTATTAGTTTTAATTTCTTTATAAAGTTTCATTTAGTATTTCTTTTCTCTTAATATTTTCTTATAAAGTTTTATTTTCTTTTTCTTTTTAGGACTTTATTTTCTTTTAGTATTTATTCTGTCTTTCCTTTTTCTTTTTTTTCCTTCTATTTCATTAAACTCCAAAATTCATAACAAGGTCTTTAGTTTAATTTTCATTCCTTAAATATAATTTTCTTTTCTTTCGTTTTTGTTTCAAATATAAATAGTTAAATTTTCTTTTGTTAATATTTTATTTTTTTAACCTTTTTTCATTTTAGCATAAGCTTCTTTTGTAACTTTCTTTTAGAATTCTTTTTATGCATCTTTTATTTTGCATTTTTCATTTCTTTTATTAATTCATCATGTTAATGTTAATGCATGTTTTAGTTTCTTTACTTGAAAGCATATTTTAGAATAATTTAGTTTATCTTTTGTGAAAAATCAAGTTTAGGCAATTTTAAGTATCTTTTAGCATATTTATGCTCTTTTAATTTGAACCATACTAGTTTAGGTTATTTTGATAAAATTTCATCTGGGAGTGTTTCATATATTATTTAGTTAGAAATTGCATGCCGTAGTACTTAGGATTTTCTTTTCTTATTTGTTTTTCTTAGAATTCTATGTACATATGTTATATATTTTTCATATTTGATTTTAGATGTTCTCTCTTTGCCTCAACTTTTTTTATTTGCATGCATTTGAGAAGTCCTATTCAAGAACCAATGATGATTAGTAGAGGTCAACCTTATGTTTGGGCGAACGGGGTGCCTAACACCTTTCTCGATTCGTACCTTAACCCCCGAACCTTTTTCTCTGGTTAAACGCTTTTAAGATCAGTAGCCATTTTTATTTTTTTTAGTTTTTTCTCAAAAACTAAGTGGTGACTCCATTTTTAACAAAAAAGGAGTTTTCAAAATTTAGTTTTCAAGGTGTTAAAATATTTTTCAAACATATTTGAAATCTCCTATTTTTGAACATTTTTCAAAACTCCAAAATCCCAACGCCACAGTATTTTTTGACGGCTCCGCTGGGGACTGGTTCATAAAATCAAATAAGAGAGCTAGACTTGAAAGCATCATTGGTTCTTAATAAAATTTCTCATTTGTATTTTCGCATGTATATGCATTGTTCCTCAAATTCCCCTGCTTGGTCGACCCGATGCCCCGATCGTTTATCCATTTCGGGGATTGTTGAAAAGACAGTCAAGCCTTACTGACTGCACGCTTTCATAGGTGCAGTAAAAGAGTTCGAGCATACTATTTGACCATGTCCTGCACCACTCCAAGCATAGGAGGTATATACCCGGCTCTATTCAGAAGGTACCTTGTTCGATTGACCAAAATTGACCTTTTGGATATAGTGAACTTAGAACTCTCCTTTCGATGCTATTGACCATGTTAGGATTATGTGTTTTCTTTATTGTATGTTTTGCTTGCATATTATTAGGATTATTTATCCAGATTAGGTTAGTTCCTTACCCAGGTTCGGTTCGAGTTTTTCTTTTATCCCTTGTTGATTAGGTTAGCTTTTCTTTTGAATTTTTACCCGGGCCTTGTTCCTCACCATGTTCGGTTTTCACACCATAGTCTTCTTCTTGGGGTCATGCCCATGTTTCGTTTAAAGGCCTCTAGGGTTAGTTTCTCTCTCCTCTAAGTTCTTCCCGAGTTGTTGGTTTTTTCCTCTTTTGTTTTGGCTCGTTTCTTTGAAAACTCTTGACGTACCCATGAGAGTTAGTCATTTTTCCTTACCGTTATGCTGCCCATTTTTCGTTAGAATCCTAGATTAAACCAACCTCTTGAAAGTTAGAATTATTTTCTTACCGGAGTGCTATCCGCTTGTGAGACCCTTTACCGCTTTATTTTTGATATATATACATATTGATGTGTGTTTTTTTTCATGTTATGTGTATCATCGATGCATGATTTATGCTTTGGAATTGTAGAACAATATGTGTAGATGTGCTTTATGCTTTCTCAGACCTTGTTTAGGCTTGTTGGGTTGGTTTTTGGAATGTTAAATCGAGACCCAAAATAGTATGCTTCTGCTATGAGGTTCGGTCGGTTGGAGGGGTTAGCCCAGTCGACTGAACCAAGTTTTTCCAGTTTGATTGACTAAACTGGGGGGTTCGATCGACTAAACAGTGACGGTTTAGAGAGTTCTGGAGTTTTGGAGCTCCTTCAGTCGATCGAAGTGGCCTTTTCAGTCAACTAAACTATGGTTTTTGACGAGCCTATATATATTCCAGCCCCTTGAATGTTTTGAGAAAGATTATTTCTTCCATTCTCTCTACCTTCTAGAACTCTACAATTTTGTGTTGTCCGAGCTTAGTTTTCGACGATCAGCTTGCGGATCCCTACTATTCACGTTGATTGCTTCGTGTTCGACCGATCAAATTCTTTTTTCAGCGTGGTTCAGATTTTGAGGCTTTGAGTTTTAACTCAGTGATGTCGGATTCTAGACTCTACTATTATATAAGGGTGTTATATGTAATTATATGTGTTTTTACCAGGTAGAAAATACATTAAATATCATATTTATATTTAAACCTCATTTTTTGAGTAAAAAGTATGTTTTTTTCTTTTATTGATTTATTACATTATATGACTTGCGAATGTTGGGTTTTCAAATGGTGTTCTTGAAAACGGTGAAAAACGGTGATTTTTATGGAAATCTCAACACTTGGTGTTTGGGAAGTTTTGAGCTAACCTTTGGGGTTGAGTCTCATTTTGAAACATTTTGTTAAAAATAGAAAAAAATATTTTGAAATATTTTTGTTTGATCTCCATGTTGATGGATTGATCTATATACATGTATAATGTATTTTGTAAAAATATTTTTCGTAGCTGAGCTACATGACAATTTTTAAAATGATTCTATAGATGTACCGAGTAGCGGATATTTGGCATGAGTTGTTCTCGGTAAAAGTCCAAAAATATGCGCAGTGTAGGTACCTTTGTCCTTTGGGGTAGTTCCCGTAAAGAAGGTGGTACGTGCTCTTATCCTTTGGTGTTAGCCCGTAAGGTTAGCTCTTATGTTATGGTGCTTCGTATAGAACCTGCCAATATTTAACTGGTCCTATGATGTTAGGGATTTGGTAAATGGCAAGAGTGTATAGTTGTTATCTCTGTCCCCTTGTGATGGAGTCGGACATAGGATCATTTCATCTTTCCTCGGTGTGTGATCCGAGTGGAAAAATGACATTTTGGTTATTGTTTTTCTTCAACTGTAAAATGTTATTTTGCATTGTGTAAATGTTTGATTGTGAAGGAAAAATTATTTTGGACATTTGTGGGAAACTTGGAGTTTTATGACGTAAAACCTTTTTGGCTTGTTGTGGCCATTGGATTTAAGGGTAAAAAATAAGAGAATTCAAAGATGTTTTAGAAAAGTATTTTAACACCTTGAAAACCAAACTTTGAAAATCTATTTTTATTGAAATTAGAGTCGCCACTTAGTTTTTGAGAAAAACTAAGAAAAATCAAAATGACTTACTGATCTTGAAAACGTTAACCAGAGAAAGAGGGGTCGGGGGCTAAGGTACGAACCGGAGAAGGTATTAGGCACCCCGTTTGCACAATCATAACGTTAGCTTCTACTAACCATCATTGGTTCTTTAACAGAATTTTACAAATGCATACAAATAAAGAAGATGGAGGCAAAGAGAGAACATCCAAAATCAAATATAAAAAATACATAAGATATGTTCATAGCACTCCAAATTAGAGCAAGTAAAAGGATTAAATCCTAAATCATATAGCTTGTAATTTCTATCTAAAGGATACATGGAACATACCCACATGAAATATTTACAAAAATAAACTAAGCTAACATGATTTGAATAAAAAAAATGGTTGAAAATGCCAAAATTACCTAAACATGAATTGTTAATAAAAAAAGCTAAACTAATCTAAACATGCATTTTGAAGAAAATAACTAAAATATGCATATCACCAAAGTGAACTAAACTAGTATTAAAGAAAAACTAAATACAAAAGATGTGTAAGAATTCTAAAAGAAAGATTGTTAACAAAAATAAAATAAAATAAAAGTTTTATAGCAAAGAGAATTTAGAGATTTAAGGGTGAAGAAAAGGCCATAAAAGAAAAATTATGCTAAAAGAAAAATGTTAAAAAATATTTATTAGGCTATTGAAAAAGAAAATCTAATTATTTACATTTATTGTTTTAAAAGTAATAAAAAAAAAAAAGAAATAAAAGAGAAAAAAATTACATTACTATTAAAGAAAAGAAAATGAACAAAAACATCATTAAAGAAAAATTAGACTAATTAAAGAAAAATAAAATAAAATAAAAACTAAAAAATTAAGCTAATGCTAGAAAGATAAAAGAAATAAAAATAACTAGTAAATGAAAATAAAATTACTACGCTAAAAGAGAAAGAAAAAGAAAATAGAATATACTAATAAATGAAATTGGATTAATATTAAAAAAACAAATGAATTAATTACAACTATTCAGTTTAAATGCGAAATATAGTATTAATTACTACATTTATGTAAATGTAGTAACAATTACATAAATGTAGTAACTATTCAATTAAGAAATGTAGTAACTATTCAACTATAATAATGTATATTTACATAAATGTACATTATTATAACAATTAATAACATTATTAAGTTGTAATTGCCAAAATATGTTAGCACCAATTAATGGATACAAATAATAAAAAAGAAAATTACAATGTGCTAAGTGTGAGTGTGAAAAAATTTAACAATTAAAGAAGTAAAGAAAATAACTAAATTATATGAAGTAAACAAGATTAACTATATAAATGAAAAGAATAGGCAACTTGAAATTGAATTTTAATCCGGTCACTCTAAGAGAGGAAATAGAGCTAAAAAGACCGGAGATCCAAACAGAATACTTGAATTGTGGAATCCTTGAGTTGGGAAATGTGCTTCAATCCTCGGATGGTGATTCCAAGCTAGGATTTCAAATGTAGGTGTTGGAGGTTTGGGACTTGGTATTTCGACAAGGCTTCAGCGTCGAGGCTCGGAATTGCTCGGTGTCTCGACAGAGCTTCACTCTCAAAAACCTCACACTCAAATTCTGTCTTCGAAAACGTATCAGAGGTACGATATTTATAGAGTTCTTCAGCTAATGAAATGCCGCCACGTTTTAGGGACACGTCAGGCCATTTAGAGTTGGCGGTCGCCACAATGCAAGTTGGCGGTCACTATGTTTTTGAAAGGTTCAACAAAGTTCTGTGGCGGTCGCCATGATGAGAGTTGGAGGTGGCCACAATACAAGTTGGTGGTCGCCACTTTTGACTTGGGTTTCCACAAAGTTCTATGGTGGTCGCCACAATGAAAGTTGGCGGTCGCCTTACTTGGGCAGCAAGTTTCGAAGGTTCGACAAAATTTAATTGGTTTGAAGGTTTCAGGTTCAAATACCAAGCTTGGATCACTTCCCGAGGATCATACTGAGACACAATTCCTACTATTTTTATCAACGAATTCACTTAAGATTAGGCGGGGTCAAATTGGGCTGTCTACAGTTGCCCATTTTTTATATAATTTGCACAGCAACGCGTGAAGCAAGTTATATCAAATATCCAGAGACAATAGGTATTTGATCGAGCCGCCGATCTTAGGCTACAAGCACACTAGCATACCTATGACGTTGGTTGAACTCAAATTTTTATTGAGTTGCCTACGTACCCCTTTGCTAAGGATCAGACCAAAACGTAGTTCATGGGACAAAATGCAAGGATGCAAGATAAGAAATGTAATGCATGACAAGTATTGTGTAATGCAATCATGTAGCGGCCTAGTACAACTTTAATTAATTAATTCAACGAAATTAAATCCGTAGAGAGTAAATTTTGAAGGAAGTTATTTCCTTATTGTTTGGGGTTGGGATATCGGGATATCCGGGATATTAATACATGACTAGTTCAGCAAAGTCAAAAATTTTTATGTGATTTAAACTCAATTAAATAGGAGAGTTTAAAGTAATGTGATTTTAAAGATGTTCTATGTAAGAATTAAATTTGTAGTTGGGTGATAGTGAAAATAATTCGAAAAAATTCATAAGCTAGAGAAGGAAAGAGGGATTCTCAAAAAAAAAAAGAGAAAAAGAAAAAGTTTTTCATCTCAGCCGAAGCTGAGACATGAGGGGAGAAACTTCAAGAGAGAGAGAGCTGGAGACTTCGAGAGAGAGAGAGACAGAGAGAGCGACATATAAGAGAGGAGACACCCGCAAGCCTTCACCCCCCATCGGCCTCTTTCCCCTCCGTCACACCAACACCAAGTCACCACCACCGAGACCCCCACCACTCATCCTCGGCCACGGCGTCGCCTCCACCACTCATCACCGCTGGCGAAATCACCCTAGCCAGCACCAGCCACCATTGCCGGCATCGTCTTCCTCATTTTCTTTTTGTTCTCTGCTTTTCCACCATAGTTGTGGAGCTTAAGTTTGGAGCTAAGCTTCTCAAGCGCAATTGATCACCTCAAATACCAAATTGGAGGTTGAAAGGAGAGAATCAAGAGCTATTGATCAAGAGAATCAAATCTGAACCTCCAAGGAGCAAAAATCTGAAGTGGCTGAAACCCTAGGGCTTGGAGACGTTGGCAAAATCCGAGGTGTTGCGACACCACCAGGTAGGATTTAGACTAAATTCGGTGAATTGTTGTGGTTTGTGTTGAAAATTTTATATTTTCATGAAATCCTAACCTATTTAGATCAGCAAAGGGATGTTTATCTAACATTTTAAAATTTTATTAGTTTACTCCTGAAAGTTGAACCCTAAGGTGAAATTGGGATCCGCACATGATAATTGTAGATATAGTATACCCCGGCCACGGCGTCGCCTCCGCCACTCATCACCGCTGGCGAACTCACCCCAGCCAGCACCAGCCACCATTGCCTACGTCATCTTCCTCATTTTCTTTTTGTTCTCTGCTTTTCCGCCATAGTTATGGAGCTCAAGCTTGGAGCCAAGCTTCTCAAGTGCAATTGATCACCTCAAATACCAAATTGGAGGTTGAAAGGAGAGAATCAAGAGCTATTGATCAATAGAATCAAATCTGAACCTCCAAGGAGCAAAAATCTGAAGTGGCTAAAACCCTAGGGCTTGGAGACGTTGGCAAAATCCGAGGTGTTGCAACACCACCAGTAGGATTTAGATTAAATTCGGTGAATTGTTGTGGTTTGTGTTGAAAAGTTTATATTTTCATGAAATCCTAACCTATTTAGATCAGTAAAGGGATGTTTATCTAACATTTTAAAATTTTATTAGTTTACTCCTGAAAGTTGAACCCTACGGTGAAATTGGGATCCGCACATGATAATTGTAGATATAGTATATGGTGTAGCGTTGGGTGGGTGAGTCAACAAGCAAATTCTATTCTCGAGAGAAATTAGATTATGATTTTGGATTTGAAGAATTGTGATAGGATGAATTGATTTAAGAAACTTATACAGAAAGGGTTGGAACTATGGAGAAGCCAAGGGGACGTTGAGCCATATAATTTGTTAAATAGTAATCTAAAGATTAATGTTTGGCTAACCTATGAGATTTGGGAAAATTGTGTGATAAACTCTTAAGTCATATGATTAGAACATGAGATTCACGAAAATTGAGTTTCAAATGGTGGTTTGGAATGTATATAAATACAGTATAGTTTACTTGTGATGGGGAACCATAGAATGAAGTCAATTTAAAGAATTAATTGATTGAAGTTAAAAGTGATAATTTAAGTCATGTCTAATGGAGAGTTTGGGATAACTTGCGAGTTATGAAGATATGAGAATTTAGTTAATTGTGTACTGTATTTGAATTAAGGTTAGATTTTCAAAATTAAACTTATGATTAAGAAATAAAATAAGAAACTTTGTAGACTTAAATCATAAGAAAAGTGAAGGAAACATTTTGTGTACACTGAGATTGAATCACTAAAAGATGATATTGTATGTTTTAATTTAAACCTAGCTTAAATTCGTGAGTTGCCAGGTCATCTTAGAAAATGAGGTGAACTTGGGCTTTAGAAAGGGTTATTAGAATTATATAATTTAACTTATTGATATGTGACTTGCGTGTTAAATTGATAATTTGAGTGAGACATTGGGAGAATTGTCAAGACACAAACAAATTTCATGGCTTACAAACTTGATTCTTAAAAGACGAATTTGGATGAGATGTAAAACTTGAAGATGGATGAATAATTGCTCGAACCTTGTAATATAATGAATTTATAAGCTTAATGTCAAATTTATATCAAAGGCAAGTAAGTTGAGAATTAATTGACAAGAAACTAAAAACCGAATCGTGTTTCGAACTTATTGTATTGAATCGATGGTTAAATCATTGAAACTCTAAAACTTCAGAAACTTGGTTATGATGTTTAGTCCCGATTCATGAAATGAATAGGTAAAGTTAGAATATATGAATGAAATAATTATGTTTAATTCATTAAAGTATTGCTAGTGCTCCATGATTAATTCGTTTAGAATGGGTGAATTGATTTGACAATTTAATTGAAGAAAGTCAAAAGTTTATGACACATTTTGTAACGTCCCGAACCCCGGGAACCCATAAACTCAACCCAATTTCCTTTAACAACCATAATAAAAACATTTTCTTCTAAAAAAATACGTATGCGCCACAAAGGCCAAACATGATTCTTTAATTTCAAGAGTTCCTTTACAATACATATATTATTACAATCATCTATTTTCACTTTTTACACAATCATGAAGTAGTGTAAATACAAAGAAAACTAGATCTTCCCTCTGCCCCTTCATCCACATGCATCCTTTGCCCTGATATTGTCCCGGAACCTTAAAACCTGAAATGGCTTTGGATATATATATATATATATATATATATATATATATATAAGCTCGTAGGATTAAAACTAATCAAGTATTATGCATGATTTGTGAGGTGTGATGGGTGTAATCGAAATATAAACAAATATAAGTTTCATCAAGTCATTTTTTGCTCACACACACACCCACGCACACGAATGTCCCCTTTTTAACTCATTCCTTTATTCACACTAATCCGTATGGTTCATTAAAATAAAGTGCTCAATTTTCACATTTAACCTTCGAACGTAGACCTTCGCGGGCTTTCACCACAGCCCCTCATTATGCATAAATCTTCACGGGCTCTCACCGTAGGGCCGCATCCCCTCATTATACATGATTCTTCGCGGATTTTCACCGCAGAACCGCAGCCCCTCATTATGCAAATTCCACATTCAACCATAGGGTTTTAACTCAAGTTAATAGTTTCATTATGTAGCTTCCCATAGTTCACATTATTGCTCAATGCCACTAAACACCAACATAAATATTAACTCAACTATAATCACATCATACTTCGTTTAGGTACTCAAAATTTTCTTTCATAGTTTATGCATTATGCATCATCACTTCAACACGTAAGTTCTCCTGATTCTCATATTCTTGAGCAATTTCTTAACGTATCAACATGAAATTTAATTCAATAGTAATCATATTATTTGAAAGGAAAGCACCCATCAAATGTATGCACAAATACATTTAAAAACTCATTTATTCTTTCCAAGGCTTGGAATTTTATGTTATAATATGACAATGCCAAATCACAACTTTTCAATAACCCACTTTGTAAACAATATCTATTCAAACTTATTTAACCCAACACGATTCGAAACGAAACAAATTATGAAATCAAAACCTTTTTGAAATACGCTCAACCGAGGGTTTAACTACTGTGATGAATAATTCAAAAGTTAGGTTTAAAATTCTCAACAACTAAATCTTTAAGCAAAACATCAAAAATTTTAGAAAATACCCAGACCGATCGATCGATGAAGAGACCGATCGATCGGTCTCTTGCTTGCACAAGAGTACCGAGAATACCAAAAGACCGCTCGATAGACTGATCGATCGGTTTATCGAGCTGTTCTGTGCCAGGTCCTTTTTAAGCCAAAAAAAACTTGATTTTAAATACTAACAAGCCTTGTAGCACCTCTTTAAAACCTTTTAGATAAAAAATAACCTTTAAAAAGACAGAACAACCATTTCCAAACCTCCCTCAGGGCGCTAAAGTTTCTGTGTAGAGTAAAAACAATCCAAAAAATCTCTTTGTACTATATTTTCTTAAAACCATGGATAGTCATTTCTTAAAACCCCAAAGTTCACAATTTATTTTATTCTTTTTTTTTCAAAACATCACCTTATCAATTCATCCAACGTTTCAACACACACACATCTAATTAAACATATGTTTCAACACTTTTATTTCACATTTCCATGAAACCAACCCACCATTATCAATGTATAAGAAAAGTTATATCTTTATACTTTCAAAGCATCTTCTCATTTTTGCCAACCTCTTAGATTTTCATCAACAACTCATTTTCATGTAATCAAAGATACCCATACAAAAAATCCCCACCGATTCATACTTCTCTTTATATCAAATATCTAATTTTACTATGGTTTAATTTTGTTTCAAAAACTTTAACACAAATCATAGCAAACCACAAAGAGTAGTCAAGATCCTACCTCTAAGAAAATCCACCATCAAGATTTAAGCCCCGCGTGAGCTCCAAATCGCCAAAGCTCAACACACGCAACATCAAGGGAGCTTCTAACGCTTACCCACGCTCTCCAACGGCCGCGCGTGCAAGGAAACGGCAAGATCTCCAACTCCTACGAACATGGAAACCCTCATGAACCTCCATAAGCCAAACCCTAGATCACTTCTAAGCTTTAGAGAGAGAGGTGAGAGGAGAAGAATGAAAAAACAAACTCAAAAACTGAAATTTATAGCCTCTTTCCATCACAGACCGATTGATCTGTCACAGGACCAATCGATCCGTCGCGGGACCGATCGATCCGTCTCCGCTACTGCGCTGTTGGTCCAACTTTGGACAAGCTTATTTCCTTCATCCGAACTCCAAATGGGGTCGTTCTTGTTCTCAAACTGAAGCTCCGAAAGTCTACTTTCCAATGGTTCAAACCTCATACCAAAATTCATTTTCTAAAAAACGTTATGGAAAATTTAGTGAAGGTATATCACTTTTCTTCACACACTTTTCAATTATTTTTGTTCAAACATCCATTAGAGCTCCATATTCTTCTTCTAACATATCTTTTACGGGTATCTAAGCTCAAAATATCACCAAGCTCAAGTTTTAATTCTTACTCCATAAATGTCCTATCATTTCTAAAATGGAATGGGTCAAGGTGTCACAACTCTTCCCCCCTTAAAGAATTTTGTCCTCGAAATTTAACTCTGAACTCAAGCCAAATACCACCGCCTCAATCATCAAATCAAGTTCTAACACACACAACTGGAACCTCGATACACAATGCTCACCAAACATAATCCACTCCACAGAAAAATGCGTAATACGAGACCAGGCTATCCAAAAATCTAGACTGTCCCAAACACCCCCTTTACTCTAAAACATAGAGGCTATCACTCACTACCACATACTGACTTTATCACATCTCGCAAGGCTTTTCAAGGACTATTTTTGGAAGTCTATCACACGACGACAAACCCAGACACCAATCACGTGAAGTCATAGTTTCCACATACAAACCTTACTCAAGTTCTGAGGATCAACTGACGACCATCCATCTTGATACCAAATCGTCATCTGCTTATATTAACAATGTTGTCATCGAAACTGACAAGATGCTCGTCCATGATCATCAGCACAAACACCCACTTTTAAAGAAAAACTCGTTTAATCCACCTGGAGTACATAAGAATACTTTTCCTCTAAACTTTCATCCTCTATCCCATCCTCTATCATTAATCACATTTCTCACCTTGGAGGAATGCTAGGTGCCACCCCATTATCCAAGGCAAAACTTCACACGATCAGCCTGCTAAAAAATTGACCCGGCATTTCATCTACAAAATCCACACAGGTATCTACTAATCCATATCATACATCTCGTGTAATAGCTTACCACCACACAACTTAATATCTCACTCTCAGACCACCGATTCTAGAACTACGGATCAAGTTCAAATCAAACATGAATACTGTTATCCGCCGTCAACCCCAAATTTTGATATCAACCCATAGATCGATCCCTTGCATCCACAATAGCAAAGTTTCCAAGCCCAAAGCTTATTCGTCAAGTAACCAACCAAGACTTGTCTTTTATTCTTAGAAACGTCTTCTTATATCAAACTCATCACGATCCTCTCATTCCAAGCCAAGCCATCATGTCAGCCTTGGTAGGTCACACCAACCCAAACTTCTAAAATATTGAATCCTTCTTGACTCATGTCTTATCACACTCTTCAGGCCACAATCTAAACACGCAGCTACACCCAAAGCACAACACTTACTACCGTCGACGACCATTCCTCGATTTTAAGAACTCTGAGTAACTCGAGCCTCAACTTACAAAAGTCTATCAAAAGCCTACCACGTGAATACCCCCATTGCAAGGTTCCAACAAACTTTCCATTCCACTAAGAACTAAAAATGTAACCATACTTTACACCACCGAGCACAAATTGCACACAACGGTTAACAATCCTCCGTTAATCACAGCAGAGAAAATCTTACGCCTCAATACTCCCTCTCTTCAACAAGGACAAACATTTCTGATATGTCAATCCCATCTCCTAGGGAACCACATACACTTACATGGTAGAGCAAACAAACTCTATCCTAAAAAACCCACGAGAAACTCAGTTCTCCGAGCACCAACTCCAGTATTACTCATCCCTTAGGCACAACTCATGGATCTCTCCGAAACAACCAAACTAAGAATCAACCAACAGTCCCAACCGTTTCACTTAACCAAGGTGAAGAAGTCCACATACCGCCACTATCTGCAAGACAACCATATCATCTTCCTAAGAAAGAAACGACCAATCAGAAACCATAACGCAACCTCAACGTCCTCTCATACCTCATTCGTCCACACGTGAACTTCATCAATCCCCATACTCCGTATAACACATCCCATTGCGCTAGGACCTCACTTCACAAGGTTTACGCTTTATTATCCTAACTCCCATTGGGCAAATTACAACCACATCACTACCTTGGGTCTGGTGTCTAAGTAATTCACATATAAGGCACACAGCACCAGACAAAAGAAATCCAAACCTGAGACTTTCCATCCAAGTTACCAATAACCCTACACTTTGGCTCCTGGGTACACAGCTATCATTGGCACCTTAACACATGGTTTCTCGCTTATCTTTCTAGGCCATTTGAGCCACTTAAGGCATTGTTGAACCTTATTATTTCACACTTCATTTTCCTGGGCAAACAACATACCTACCTTTAATCTTAAGGTTGAACACAATCAACCTCCAAGTATACCACATCTAGGAAACACCATCCTAGCATCGAGCCAACCACATTATCAAACCCTTCTATGGTTCTTTCAAACCCCATGCACCCAGCACGATCCCCAAATATGATCTCCTACTTACGAGGATAACAACCAAGCCACGGATCTGCATTCTTGAAGGATCTTCACAAAACCAATACGCGAGGATTTCACCATATACACAACTCAATCATTGAATTTTCCTTAAGATATCTCTCTCTCTCTCTCTCTCAATGGGAATTTAAACTACCGACATCCCTTGCAATCAAATTACATTTCTAGAAACCTCACTCAGACGCTCAGGTTTACGAGATAAAGCAATGGACTCTCTAAGAAACCACTGGTAAACAAACCCACACTCATATGATCCCAACGCTTTATTCCTATAAAAAAAATTAATCACACTGGTCAATTAGCCACAAAACATTTCTCCAACTAAAAAAAATCACGAGTTAGCTTTAAGCTCTCGCTCCATTCCGCTACCTCTTAGAATTACCATACATAATAAATATATTCCTCGTCACACCAGATCCTCACCGTTCCTCCATCACTGCACAACGCCATAGATATTTGTATCACTTTAGAGCATCCTTTCACAAGGTCGTATCACACTAGCTCAATTCCCGAAAGGTGGGTAATAACCAAACAAAAAAACCATACTACAGTCTCAAGCTCACAACTCTAGTACACTCTTCAAAAAAACACCAAAACATTCAACTGGAAACACTTGTCTCTTATGTCACTGTAGGCGTACCGCCAACGCACATCTATCCAACCATGAAGGCAACTACACGCTACACGAACAAATGATCCTTGCTTATTAACTTTTAGACCAAATACACTATCTAATCACTTGTCCCTTCAGGGTAACACGATATCATCACATCTAAACTTTATGCTAGATACAGACCACCGCCATCGTCCTCTTAAAGCATTTCTACCTATCAACACGTCATCCTAGAACGACCGAGTCCAATAATATCTACCACAAGCCCTATGAATCTCACATGCCCACACTCAAATTCTTGCCACACACCATGTATCCCACAAAACCTCCTAATCTTGAGAACAACAACCTTAGCCACAAAACCTTTCTCCGTCAAACTTTCTGAGCAAACTCGAATCATCATTCACCAATGCACATCTCTTCGTACTCATGTGTACATCACTCGAGAATCTATCTGTCGACAACATCTCCAACCCACTTACTCATCATCACACAACTCCCAACTTCTATCAAAAGATGTTACTTAACAATACACCTTAAAAGAAACTCACTGGTCATCCATAGACTTTCAAAACTATATGGCATTACGATAGCTACTAACAACACCCCATAGGGTAAGGGACACCTCAAACACAGTCTAAGCTCAGACTTTCTAACACACCTTAGGCCAGAGATTATTATGCTCCCCTCCACTATGCTTCCATCCACTATGCTCCCGTCCATATCCAATCTCGGTGCACACGGCTCAAGATATAGCACGGCTCATGACGTACATAATCCTCAACACGCCCAAAACCACACTTCATATTCAACCACACGAGGTTTCACATAGCCCACCACACTCATTCATCAGACTACTGATAGCACAACACACAACAGACAACTACTACAGTCACCCTAGCTCATATGGGTACAAAACATACCAAATAATCACTGCTCGCCGCACGGGCTCACACCCACCATGAATATTGACCACCCAGTCATATTCTCAAACCCACATCACCATCTCGACTTAACTCGTCTAGTCCGCACAGGCATAACTCTTATAACAAGGATATCATAACTCTCAACTAGGTCAAACTCAACTTAACCTTCTATAACCATACTACACACTACCCATCACCTAGTCACATCACACTAACACATATTCACATACTGAGGAAAAGCCTCAAAGTAATGTGACAATCCGGGCAACTAATTCAGATTTCTCATAGAAAGAACGTCGGTCAAACGCTTTTCTATTTCGAACCCCAAAGTAGTTGATCGGACGCTAATTGGCATGCCACATCACCCAAAGACTCAACCTCCATGCTCATATAAACACATAGCACGCACAAAATAATTCAATCGTAAACTTATGCAAGCACACAATTCATGCCGTGTAGTGGTGCCTAATGCCATTAAACAATTCTCATATATAGGTCATCGTAACTTCCCAAGGCTCCTAGGTATTCGAATCAAGAGCTCTGATACCATTTGTAATGTCCCGAATCCCGGGAACCCATAAACTCAGCCCAATTTCCTTTAACAACCATAATAAAAACATTTTCTTCTAACAAAATACGTATGCGTCACAAAGGCAAAACAAAATTCTTTAATTTCAAGAGTTCCTTTACAATACATATATTATTACAATCATCCATTTTCACTTTCTACACAATCATGATGTAGTGTAAATACAAAGAAAACTAGATCTTCCCTTTGCCCCTTCATCCACATGCATCATTTGCCCTGATATTGTCCCGGAACCTTGAAACCTAATGGTTTTGGACATATATACATGAGCCAAAGCTCGTAGGATAAAGACTAATAAAGTATTATGCATGATTTGTGAGGTGTGACGGGTGTAATCGAAATATAAACAAATATAAGTTTCACCAAGTCATTTTTTGCTCACACACACACCCACTCACACAAATGTCCCCTTTTTAATTCATTCCTTTATTCACATTAATCCGTACGGTTCATTAAAATAAAGTGCTCAATTTTCACATTTAACCTTCGAACGTAAACCTTCGCGAGCTTTCACGGCAGCACCGCAGTTATGCAAATTCCACATTCAACCATAGGGTTTCAACTCAAGTTAATAGTTTCATTATGTAGCTTCCCATAGTTCACATCATTACTCAACGGCACTAAACACTAACATAAATATTAACTCAACTATAATCACATCATATTTCGTTTAGGTACTCAAATTTTGCTTTCATAGTTTATGCATTATGCATCATCACTTCAACACGTAAGTTCTCATGATTCTCGTATTCTTGAGCAATTTCATAACGTATCAACACGAAATTTAATTCAATAGTAATCATATTATTTGAACGGAAAGCACCCATCATATGTATGTACAAATACATTTAAAAACTCATTTATTTTTGCCAAGGCTTGGAATTTTATGTTATAATATGACCATGCCAAATCAAAACTTTTTAATAACCCACTTTGTAAACAATATCCATTCAAACTTATTTAACCCAACACGATTCAAAACGAAACAAATTATGAAATCAAAACCTTTTTGAAATACGCTCAACCGAGGGTTTAACTACTGTAATGAATAATCCAAAAGTTAGGTTTAAAATTCCCAAAAGCTAAATCATTAAGAAAAACATCAAAAATTTCACAAAATACCTAGACCAATCGATCGATCAAATCGGTCTCTTCCCTGCACAAGAGTACCGAGAATATCAAAAGTCCGCTCGATAGACCGATCGATCGGTCTATCGAGCTGTCCTATTCAAGGTCCTTTTTAAGCCAAAAAAAATTTGATTTTTAATACTAACAAGCCTTGTAGCACCTCTTTAAAACCTTTTAGATAAGAAATGACCTTTAAAAAGAGAGAACAACCATTTCCAAACCCCCCTCAGGGCGCTAAAGTTTATGTGTAGAGAAAAAACAATCCAAAAAATCTATTTGTACTATATTTTCTTAAAACCATGGATAGTCATTTCTTAAAACCCCAAAGTTCACAATTTATTTTATTCTTTTT
>JAOTRH010439103.1:0-68657 GCA_034768845.1 Heliamphora exappendiculata | reverse complement strand
GGATATTACACTTTCACTTATCTTCAAATTAAGCAAATTTACATATCCCCCAATAGTTCCCACTCCCCACTCATCCAGCAAACAGGATTTAAATAAGTATTATAAACAACGATAGCTACATCATTAGATCTAATTCTAAATCACATTTTGTTATCAACAAATGAATAGCTATATTAATTTAACCTGCACTAAAAGCTCAATAATCATAGTTTTTTTTCATAATCAGGTGTCTGGCCAGGCCAGCTCACCCGCATATCGACTAATCCCGAGCCGGCAGTGAACTTCTAGTGGCCTTGAAGACCCAAAAACTGGTGACAATTGAGGAACAAAGACTTGAACAGCCGACCTAACCCCTCATGTTGATTCATACTTTGAGATATTACACGCACTGGATTATAAATCATGCAAAAATAACGGAATTGTAACCAAAATGTACCTGCCAAAGAACTTTCTGAAAATGAAAATCCAGCTTCCCCCCTTCACTTTCCCCAACAATTCTCCATTTTCATAATCCTGCGCAATTAAACCCTTCTAGACCTCAACATCCCCAACAAAAACCAGCTACCTCACCTCCACTTTCCTTCCTTGACCATTCATCCCCAAATCCATCCAGAACACAAACCCAACAAAAAACACAAAGAACCCAACAAACCCAATAGTCTGCCACAGGAAAATCTCTGCACTAAGATACACGTAGAACAAGAACGCCGCCGCCGTTAAGTAAAATAACACGTCAATCCGAATTAAGTTAGAATTTAAACCAAAACTTTCAAAGATTTAGGGTTTTAGGAGCTTAATTAAAAATTCAACCCATATCAAAGCATAAGATCACAAGTTAGTTAGAATCCTACCTTGTAGAAGCAAAATTCCCAAATCTCAAAAACCCTAGCTTTTTGGCCATCCACGGTTTCGACGCCTAGAGGGCTCAAAGTGAGGCTCCAGTTGGGTGCAGTTATTATTATTATTTTATTTTATTTATTTATTTTTAGTACGTTTCGGAAGGCTCCACCATTAAAATTTACCAATAGATATTTTATAATTTATATTTATAAACTCACCTACATTAAATTTTTTGACTTAATTTAAATTTAAATAATATTATATTATTAAAGTTTTCACCCACCGTAAAATTAATCAAAATTTGATATCCTGGATACTGAAACTTGCCAACATATATCGTTAAAATCATTTTCATGAATTTAATTGCGTTAACAAAATTAATTAATTATCTAAAAATAAAAACATACCAGGTCATTACAATTAGCATATTCAAGCATGCATCTTTAGATTCAAGCATGTGTCTTATCAACAAAAATTGAAATACTAAAAATTCGATGAATGAAAAAATCCAACAGGTAGGAGCTTACCGACGGCGGCGAGAGACGGCGGCAGAGAAATAAAGCGAGAGGAAAAAGAGCAAAGAGGCAGTGCAGCGACTACGGTGGCATAAATGTAGGTGAGGCAACACAAGAGATTCATTGTTCTCACTTATGAACTTCACTGTCATCCCTCCTCCTAATCATCTGCCATGTAAAGCCACTATTTGGCTCCTTTCTACTCATTGCTATACATACCCCACTAGAACATGCCTTTTTCTCCTATAAAGTCCATTCAATTCTTATGCTCCTATAAAATTTGTACATTGTTTTATCAAATTTGTACATTATTTTCATCCTTTTAATTTGTTAAAAACAAAATTTGTACATTGTTTATAAAAATATTTTTAAATATATAAATTAAAAAATATAATTATAAATGAGTTAAATTTATTTTTGTAATCAAAATTATTCATGAAATTATCAAATTAAGTTTTATTATTCTAAACATATATATAACTAGCTAGACTTGCGATACTCGTAATATGAGTTTAATATTTTTTTAATAATTAATAGTGTTAGATATTTTTTTAAAAAAACTAAAAAATTATACTTTTGCCGACCAAACTTCATGTGACCGTGGAAAACTATACTTTCGCCGACCAAACTTACTTTAGTTGCAGAAAATTCTATACTTTCCCCGACCAAAATGTATTTGGTCGCGAAAAATTCTATACTTTTACAGACCAAACTATGTTTGGTCGTGAAAAATTTTACTTTTGCTGACTATAATGTATTTAGTCTCAAAAAGTCTACACTTTCGCCGACTAAACTGCATTTGGTCGTAGAAATTCTATACTTTTGCCGACCAAACATTATTTGGTCGGCAAAAATGGTTGGTAAAAGTGTATTTGCTCGTAATGGCTTTAGAGCGACAGACGGTGGAGGGATCACTTTGTTATTGATGAGATCTTGAATCTCGTGATGCAATCCAATACACTTATCAATCAGATGTTCATTGCCCTGGTGATAAGCGCAATACTGCGAAGCATTGTATCTCGGGGGGAGGGGATCAGGCACTGGTTTGGGATCCAATAACTTGATGAGCCCTTTCTCGATAATTCGATTCAGGGCAATGGTTAGTGAAATATTAAGGGGATTGAAGACTCTCCTTGGCCGTTGTTATGCCTGTTGACTGTTGCTTGCCTGTTGATTGTGGCTTGGCTGTTGGGTAGAGGAGGAATGGTTCAGGAGGTTTACCTCGTTCAAATGTGACACGAGGTTGGTAACAACAGACTAATTTTGGTTATTTACAGGGAAGGTTCTTCTTGATTTTTGCCTGGGTTCTGCTTTCTCGATATCTCCAGACTAAATGGTGTCTTCGATCTGCACCTCAGTGTCAAATAACGCTTTAGAGGGGACTGCAGATTTTTCACCACCATTCTCACTTGTTCTTTCTTAGTGGGTCAGTTCGTCATCTTGGCGGCTTTACCCCTCCACCGGGTTAGGGAATCAACAAATGATTTCCGGTCCTCTTGGCGAGTTATTTCTAGCTCTCGGGTGGTTACGTCTAGCTGGACATTGTAGCTATATTGACTGATGAATGCAGTGGCTATATCTTTTCAAGTTCTAGTCTTTGCCAGCTCCAAAGAGAGAAACCACCATTGTGCTGCCCTAGAAAGTGATCGGTAGAACAATTGAGACTTGAGCTGATCGTTAATCACCCTGGGAGAGAGAGTTCCAACATACATCCTCAGATGAATCCGAGGATCTCTAGTGCCATCAAACTTCTACATTTTTGGTATTTTGAATTTTTTGGGCAATTTAGCACATGAAAATAAACACAAACCGTCTACATCCAGCATGTATTCTTCCACTCCCTTTATTTTTCTCAGTATCTTCTCCATTCAATCAATCTTTTCTACCAGCGTAGATTCCCTAGACTAAGCCGTAATCTCCTCATCCACCAGAATATGTGGGGGAACCCGAGGTGGCGTGACAACTTGCGGTGCCTCTTGTCCATGGTTATCGTCCCAAAAGTTTTCACCATTCTTGTTTGTATCTTTCGGCTGTCCGTTGGCACCTGGTAGACAGACTTAAATCGCCCAGATTTGCGCTTGACATTGGTTTTGAGCTTGGGTCTATTGTTCTATAGCTCTTTGCATCTCAGTAATAGCTCTCATCTGAGTTGTCAAGTTAACTTTATTCTCTATCATTTTCGATGACTTGGCTGGCTGTTCAGATATTTTATAGAGTTTGTCTGATTCTGATCTTGCTCAGACGCGTGTCGACTGTAATCTTTTTGGCTCAATAATCTAGACCCGATGAAAATTTAGATTCGAAAAGTAGAATAACCAATATCAAACACTTCCCGGTTAAGAATTTTGACAACAAATAGCACACATCTCGGATACTCAAAATAGCAAATCATAAGCAGATAATTATGAAAGCTGAAATAATACTCCTGTTGGGCTCATACTTGCAGAATAACAACAGGACATACGAAAACCTGGGGTGAAGGCTAAGGAGAAGCTTAACCAGACTCTAGAAGGGGGGTTTATCTAAACGAAGAAACAAGCAGCATTCAGGTAAGAAAATAGTTATGACCCTCAAGAGATCGGTTCGATTTAAGATTCTAAGGAAAACGGGGAGCACTCTGGAAGGAAAGCAAGACTAGCTCACACGGGTAGAACAAGGGTTCGAAGGAAACGAGCCTAATACAACAATGAGGGAGAAACCAACAACTTAGGAAGAACCCGAAAGAAAGAGGAACTATCCTAGAGGCTTCAAAACAAAACATAGGTATGACCCCGAGAAGAAAACTACGGCGTGAAAACCAAACAAGGCGAAGAACAAAACTTGGGTAAAAACTCGAAGGATAAAAACTATCCTAATCAAAGGATAACAGAAAACCTAAGCCAAACCCAGAAAAGAAACTACCCTAAGCCAAGCAAACAATCCTAACAAACGCAATCAAAACATACAATTAACAAAACACATAATCCTACTAGGGTTAACAACACCTAATGGAGGGTTCTAAGCTATTATATGTAAAAGGTCAGTTTTGATCAATCGAACATGGTACTTTCTGAATAGAGCAAGATATATACCTCACATGCTTGAAGTGGTGCAGGACATGGCCAAATGGCATGCTCGAACTCTTTTACTGTACTTATAAAAGCGTATAGTCAGCAAGGCTTGCTCGCCTTCCCAACAATCTCCAAAACGAATAAACGATCGGGGCATCGGGTCGACCAGGCAGGGGTGTGAAGAACAATGCACATGCATGTGATAATACAAATGAAAAATACGTACTAAGAACCAATGATGTTTTCAAGTCTAGCCTTGCTATTTGATTTTATAAACCAGTCCCCAACAGAGTCGCCAGAAAATACTATGGCACCGAGATTTTGAAATTTTTGAAAATGTTCAAAAATAAGAAAATTCAAAAGATGTTTAGAAAATACTTTAACACCTTAAAAGCCAAATTTTGAAAACTCTTTTTTGTTAAAAATAGAGTGTCCACTTGGTTTTTGAGAAAAACCAAGAAAAATAAAAATAGCTACCGATCTTTAAAACGTTTAACCAGAGAAAGAGGATTTGGGGGCTAAGGTACGAATCAGGAAAGGTGTTAGGCTGGTCACCCAAATATAAGGTTGGCCTCTACTAATCATCATTGGTTCTTCAATAGGATTTTTAAAATGCATGCAAATAAAGAAAGTGGAGGCAAAGAGAGAATATTCAAAATTAAATATGAAAAATACGTAACATATGTATATAGAACGCCAAATAAAACAAGTAAAGAAATAAAATCCTATATCTTACAGCATGCAATTCTAACTAAAGGATACATAGAGCATACCTGCATACAATTTTACCAAAATAAACTAGCTATCATGATTTGTATAAAAGAACAAAAATATGTTAGAAAATACTAAAATTACCTAAACATGATTTGCTACAAAATAAGCTAAACAATTCTAAATATAATTTTAAAGAAATTAACTAAAATATGCATATTATCAAAACAAACTGGGTTAACATTAACATGATGAATTTTTAATAAAAGAAATGAGAAAGGTGAAATAAATTATGCATAAAAATCCTATATATATAAAAAAGAAAGCTTACAAAAGAATTTATACTAAAAGATGTTAGAAAAATCTTATACTATCAAAAGAAAATCTAACTATTTATATTAAAAGAAACAAGAGAAAATAAAAGGAAAAGAAAACAAAAGATAAGAAAATTACACTTAAAGATGAAATCTAACTTAAAAGAATTTTGGTGATTTTTGAGTTTAACAAAATTAGATAATAAAAAAATTACTATAAAAGAAAAATAAAGCTAATAACAAAAAAGAATGCTACATTACAAGGAGAATAAAGCTAATAATAAAGAAAAATAAAAGAAAATTAAAAGCTAGAAAAGAATATTAAACTAATGCTAAAAGAAAAGAAAAAGAAAAGAAAAATAAAGCTAATAAAATAAATTACATTAAACTAATATCAAAAGAAAAGCATAATAAATAATAAAAAAATGAATAAAATATAATGCTATTAAAGAAACTAATCATGAAAATGAAAGAAATTAAATATAACCATTTAATTATCAAATATAAGTATAGTATTGACAACTATATTCATATGAATGTAAGTGAATTATTATAACAATTAACAACATTAACAAGTTACTATTGTTAAAACATATTAGCACTATTTAATAAATTAATAAAAAAAAAGTAACAGTGTTTTAAGTGTGAAATGTGAAAAAATTAATAATTAAGGAATTAAAGAAAGTAACCAAATTACATGAAGCAAACCAGATTAACTATGTAAATGAAAGGAATGTGTGAATTGAAATTGAATTTAACTCGATTACTCAAAAAGAGAGAAAATAGAGTTAGAAGGACCGGGGATCCAAACGAGGTACCTAGATTGCTAAGGAATCCTCGAGTCGGGGAATGTGCTTCAATGATCCAATCCTCGGGTGATGATCCAAGCAAAGATTTCAGTATCGGAGATTCTGCTCTCGATACTTCGATAGGGTTTCGGTGTCGGGGCTCGGATTGCTCGGCGACTCGACAGAGCTTCTCACTAAACTTCTCTCTAAAATTTTGTCCTAAAATTGTACGCTAGGGTACAGTATTTATAGAAATCTTCAACTAATGAGATGCTGACACATTTTGGGACACGTCAGGCCATTTGGAGTTGGTGGTCGCCAAGTTATGAGTTGGCAGTCGCCATGTTTAAAAAGGTTCTAAGAGCTTGTATTGGCGGTCGCTATAATGAAAGTTGGAAGTAGCCGTGTTGGAGTTGGTGGTCGCCACTTTTGGCTAGGGTCTCCAAGATGTTCTATTAGCAGTCGCCACAATGAATATGGCGGTCGCCACAAAAAGTGAAAGTTTTTAAAATTTTTGATGATTTAGTTCAAATACCGAGCTTGAATTATTTCTCGAGAATCGTACTGAGGAACTATTCTAACTGTTTTCATCATCGAATTCACCTAAGATTAGGTGGGGTCAAATTAGGGTGTATACACCTGCTTGCTTAAATTGGAGTGCGAAAATCTTGTTGTGTAGAGAAGGAGTTCTTTTGTGAAAATGCTTAAAATCTATCTTTGAGAGGTTTGAGAAAGGATATTATTCCGTTAATCTCTATGAGATTAAGTAACAACTTGGGCTGTATGATTGATAGTGAGTTCCTTCCTTTGAAACTAGGTGTTTATTGTTTTCACCCAGAATGAGTATCCCTTTGGCTTTAATGTTGGTGCAATAAACGTATGTTGGGTGATGATGTGATTTGAGGTTCTGTAGTCGCCAATCAGTCGTGAGGACTTGAACGAGGTCTTGGTTGTGCATAAGGTGGGACGTGTGTGATTCCTTGTGAACGGTGTCAAGGTTCGACAACATGTGTTTTGGATTACAAAAGTATTCCTAGGTATGTGTTTCAAGAGAGAGAGATGAACTAGTTGCACGGTATATCAAGAGAAATCCTTAGTTAATGTGGGTAAGAGTAAAGTTTGTTTGAAATCAGTTTTGGTTGTGTTTATCGTTGAAAGACCTCGTAGTGTCTTGATTTTGAGATCATTGATGATAAATGGGAAGAATGTGATTCGAGAGCACACGTTGAATTTTGAGGGCAAAATGTCCTAAAGTGGGGGAGAGTTGTGAAACCAGGTCCTATTTTGAATTTATGTAATTAAATATTTACATGACAGCCAACTTATGTGATATTAATTTTAAACTGATATGCTTATTATATATGTGTGGCCAGTGGGCCTTGTAGCTTTATGATAATCCTTGTTGGACCAACCTACATGTGCAGAGATCCGAGAAAATTAATTTGGGATAATTTTAAAACTCGATGAATTTTAAGAAAATGATTTTGAATTAGTATGAATTTAAAAATATGAATTTCAAAGTTATAAATGCAAGTATGTGAGTTAAAAATACATTATAGAATAATGTAGCCATATGTTGTTGAGTGGGGAGTGGGCCTCGCACCTTGGCTTCTCCAAGAAGCCAACCAAAGACCCAAGACACATTTCTCTCTCTCCCTGGTGTGTTCTCTTCTTCCTCCCTCTTCTCTCTCTCTCTCTCTTTTTTCCCTCCTCCATTGTTAAAGCTTAAGATCTTCTCTTTCTCTCCAAAGTTTAGGACTTTGGGTCTTGGATTTGATCTTCCTCACAACAACAAAGGTTGTTTTACTCGACGAGGGCTTCATTACCAACCGTCTAGAATGTGATCAATTACTCTTATTTGAGTAAAATGTTATGAAATCCCATTTTATTTTGAAAACCCTAGATCTATGGAACTTGAGAGGTGATGTTTGGAAGGAGTTAATGGAGATTTTGTGAAATTAAGGGAGTTAGGTGAAGTTGGGTGTTGTTAGACGTTAAACTTTTTTAAAATTTGGAAACTTTAGCTAAGGGGTGAGGTAGAGATTTTGGGTTTGGGTACGTTTATGGAGTTTGAACGAGAAATTGAAAAATGAATTCGGTTAATTGGGAATGTATTTGTTAATATGTATTGGGATTCTTGTATGAAATGAAAATCATGGCTTATTTGGGGAAAATTTTAATGAATTATGGGTTTGGCATATACATTATAAGTTTGATGGATGATTGATTCTATTTAATCCTTGTGTGAGGCTTTGAGATGTTAATTCAATGGTATTTAATGGTTGGAGGTTAGTTTTACCCATGACTTTTGCTCTAAAATTTCCTTTGAAAGAAAAGTGAGTTGTGAACATTTTGGGAGTTAAAATAAGTTTTGCGGGTGTGCTCTTGGATGGGTGACCGCTCGAGCAGTCTTGGGTCCACTCGAGCGGTCTATTACTTGAGAGAATGGGGTTTGGCTCTGCCAGGTGGTTGCTCAAGCGGTCCTTGGTCTCGAGCAGACTCATTTGGGTTGTATTGGAACTTTGTTTTCGTGCTATAAAAGTTCATTTCATTCGGATTTTTCCCTAAGACTCCCTTGTGTTCAAATTGAAGCACCGAGAGTCTTCTTTTTAATGGTTTAACTCTCCTTTCAAAAATCATTTTGAAGAAAATGGTTTTGTCAGGAACAATGAATGAAAAGTGAGTGTTCTTAAAGGGTTTCCCTTCAAACTTAATTTATCTTTATGGGTTTTTGTGAGGGGTTTACTTGTCTCGGGTCTGGTGGGTCGAATGTGAGATATCTTTAGTCTTTAAGTGGGAACAAAATCAATCAAATAAATGTAGCCTGTGTGGCATATCTTTAGCCTGTGTGGCATATATCTAGCCTATGTGGCATATGTAGTCTGTGTGGCGTATCTATCCCTTGTGGCACTTTTAATTGCATGGTACCTCTACTTAAGTGGCAACACGGTGCTTGATAAGCCCGTGCGGTGAGAATTGTGTAACTTGTTGAGGAGTGGTAGGAGATAAAAAGTCATATTAGTTGTTTACAAATCATGAGAAAAAGTATTCTTATGAGTTTTCAATAGTTGGGTTAAAAACCCTGTTATGTCTCACAGTGATGGTTTACAAACTCTCCTTTTTACGTATCATTTTTTTATCTTTGCGCAGTCATATCCTATTGAGTTTTAGCTCACGGTGTTTGTGCACACCCGTTTCAGGTTTTGGAGATAGTCCTATAGCATGAAGTTTAGAAGGAAGCTGATGGTGAGGATTTGTTATGATCTCTTGTAGAGTATGTGTTGTAGTTGATATTTAAGAGTTTGTAAGGCCTTAAGGCCATATTTTATGAATGTGGGAATTATTTGTAAACTCTCTAAGTTTAGTTTTGAATCTCATACCATGTAAAAAACTTGAAGATTTTTGGACTAAATGTATGAATGTATCCTTGTTTTGATGAAAATCTTGGGTTTGGGGGGCGTGACAAGTTTGTTCTAGAGTTGATTCGCATAAGTAAGAACCTTGAAGACATGTTCACTAAAGTGGTAACAATTGAAAATCTAATGACTTCTTCAGCTTCAGTCGATCTTCAAGCTTAGAAGATGGAAGAAGGATGACACTGATTTTTTCATTTGGCTTTTAAGATGATAGCAGTTTTCAAGTATCCAAAGGCTTAGAGTTAATTTACTTTAAGTGGAAGATTATTCAAAGTGAAGAAAATTTGCGTATCATTTAAGCTTTGTTTGTTCTCCCTAAGGTAGCCACTTAGGTCATCAATATTGACTCCTAAGGCAACTACTTCTTATCTCTCTGTAAAGCATTTCACAAAAATTATCAATGTTTCAAATCAACTCCTCAGATAATCACCTAGCCTCGCATGGATAACTACCATAATCTACTAAGGTAACAACCTATCCTTTATCATTGTCTTCTAGGGTAACCACTTAGCATTTAATAGGTAACTAATTTAGTCTCCAAGGGTAAACACTTAGCCTTTCATGGGTAACTACCTTCATCTACTAGGGTAATCACTTAGCTTTTCAAGTTAACCACCATCGTCTGCTATGGTAACTATCTTGCTTTTGTGGGTAACTACCACAGTCTTCTAGTGTAACCACTTAGCTTTTTCATTGGTGAATACCATAGTTTTGAAGGAAAGCCTTGCATGGGTAACTACCACAGTCATCTAGTGGGACCACTTAACCTTTCATGGTTAACAAACTACAATTTTCTAGGGGGACCACCTAGCCTTTCATGAGTAAGAAACCATAGTTTTCAAGGGTAACTACCTAGCGTTTGAATGGGTAACTATCATAGTCTTCTAAGAAACATTTAGTAGCTTCTACACAAATCCAATTGTCAAATTGATTCAAACATTCCCCTTACCTATAATTTTCAAAGGTTTGTCATTAGATAGAAAAACTTTACCCAAATCACTACTAATGTAGTTTTTCATGATTTTTTGATGTGAAGTATAATGGAATGACGCCTGAATCCAAAAATCTATAATCCATGACTCCATAAGACTGTTAACGTTGCAAATCAATGTGCTATGAATGTCTTCTACAACTGTAGCATTCATAGAATTCTCACAATTCTTGCTTTTATTCGGTGCCATATAGTTTTTTTAGATTCCTATTATTTCCACAATTCAAGTAGGTAGCACCCACTTTAGACTTGTTTCTCATCTTGGATTTTGACCTCCCACATTAAGAATATTTTTTGTTGTTCTTCCCCTTCTCTCTATACTTTAAGTTGGTCTCGATATTTTACCCATTTCCCTTTTTCGAATTTCTTCATTAAGAACCAAGTCTCTAATAACATCAAACTTTAGTTTTCACATTCCTGATGAGTTAATCACCACTGTTCTAGTGTTGTTCTAACTCTCAGGCAAAGAGAAAAAAAGAATCAGCACCTTTACTATAGACACCTAATTTGACCAAGTCATATCTTAGGCACCCTCTCGAGTGTTCTCCGGTGATGAAGATATATGAGATTATGCTAAAGGATGACTCCAAATGATTGTGAAATCGAGAACTCGACTCAAAAGTGAAGAAAACACCTCATACCTCCATAACATTTATGGTCATAACTTTTGAACATCATAGACGTTATAGTGCTTTGATCTCACAATCGGCTATTACATTTGAACCTCACGGCCATGAATATGCTTCGATCCTACAAACGGTCATTGATTTTCATCCTTATGGCCGTATTAGTGCTTTAATCCTACAACCGGCCATGACCTTTGAATGTCACAGCCGTCATGTTTATCCATTGTTTCTGGCAGCCGTCATGTTCATTGTTTATGGCCACATCTTACGCTTAGAACCTTCTATTCTAGACGTGTGGTAGCATATTAGAGGACGCCGTCAACATCTAGAAATCTATAAATACCAACTCATTTAGTCATTTTTAGAGAGAGAGAAACCCTTACCCAAAAGTGTTGACATTCTATCGAATCCAATTCCCGATGCCCTACCGATACACCTCTCGATATACTGATCGACCCCATTCTTGACACATTCCTGCGGATGCTTTGGGTCGCACGTGGGGGATGCATCGGATATCTATTATTTTTAGAAAAATATTTTTTTCTCTATAAAACAAAAATTCAAGATATCTTGACATCCTTTTTGAAAAATGGAGTTGCCACTTGATGTTAAGCCCAATGGCTTTTTATTTTGATTTTGATGATTTTTATAATTTATTTTCTAAGAATAAACAGATTTAAAATGATAATATTTATATTTCTAAAATGAAAGTGTTAACACATTTTGAACAATTAAGTTGACACTTTTAGCCAAAAAGAAATGACTTAACTCTCAAAAGGATTAAAACACTTACATAGTCTTAAATGAGAATATTTTGTGTTGAACTCAATTGAAAAATAAGTTAAACACTTTTAAGGCAAAGTATACTTGAATCTCATCAAGTGTGTCAACACCCATTGATCAAATGGTTTGACACTCTAACAGTTTTATGAAGTTGATCTTCAAGTATCAAAATGTTAGTGTCGACATTAGTAAGTTTTGTGTCAACAAAAAAGAGCCGAAGCTCTCAGGACTTAAAAAGAGTCAACACAAATCAGTTTTTTGTCGACACAAAAGTAATCATCACTTTTGGTATCAGAAGTTTGGGTCGACAAAAATGAAAATTGTGTTGGCACGAAACAACTGAGGACACCTGCAGATTTTGAGGTGTCGACACCAATTGAAGATGAGTTGACACAAAAGTCCTGAGGCTGTTTAAGAATTTGTGGTGTCGACACCAAAGACCTCAAGTGTCGATACATATATACCGAGACTTTCTACAAAATTTAGTGTCGACACCAAAGAAGACATGAGTCGACACAAAATTCCTTCTCCCAAATTCTGAAGTTCATTTGAGTTGACACCAATTGAAGATGAGTCGACATAAAAGAATCGTGACTTCTTGCAAAAATTAGTGTCGATACCAAAGATAAGTTGAGTCGACACAAAGTGCCTCCTCCGGATGCTGAAGTTTCAAACGAGTCGACATCAGATCCAAATGTGTCGACACCATGATGTTGGTAAGGTAGAGTGAAAAATTGTGTCGACCCCTCAGAATATTTGTGTCGACCCAACCACTTAAGGGATCTTGCCCAAGAAATTTTGTGTCGACACCAAAGGCATTTGTGTCGACCCCTACGATGGAAATTTAAACTCGCGACAGATCTTAACAGCTGAATTTTTGGCATTTATTGCTCCCACCTACCTCCAACGGTCATGAATGCACAAGAGCATATATAAGGAGTAACTTCTCAGCATTTAAAAAAAATAAGAGACCTACATTTACTGTTCCATTGCTTGAATCAATCTCAGAAATTTTAAGCTCTCATTTATTGCTGAATCTCTTGCTCTTGTTCCTCATCTCTATTTACTTTCTCATTTATTGTAAATTATTTCTGTAAAGAGAGTGAGTGTTTCTCATTTAATACTTTTCATTTATTGTATTCAAGGGTGAGTTACCCTTTATTCTTTGAGTGAGCGAGTAAATCTCATCAAAGAAGAGTTCAAGAGATATTAGAAGAAAACAAGGACTTATTTTCATAGGAACTTTTTGAAGCTATTTTAGGCTTGTGAATGTGACCGTAAATATTCAGTTTTTTTCAAGCGAAGTCTTGAAGGTTGTAAAGGCTTGGGATACGCCCACGAAGTATTCTGTATAGTGAAAATACTCAAGGGAGAATTTGAGGAGTGGACGTAGGCTCGGAAAAAATTGAACCACTATAAATTCTTGGTGTCCGGTTCAATCTCTCTATTCCTAACCTTTTTAACACTTGCATTGCTTTAATCTTTGATTAATTTGTTATATCTATTTGCAATATTAAAAGGTTTTCAAAAAATATTTTAAATTGTTATTTATTTTTAAAGATCAAATTCACCCATCTCTTGGGTTACCTAGAACCAACACTTGATTTTTGATAAAAATCAAGAAAAATAAAAAGAAGGCTGTTGGTTTTTTAAAAACATAACCAGACAAAAAGAGAGTTCGGAGGCTAAGGCACCAAAAGAAAAGGTGTTAGGTACCTTTTTTGCCTAACCGGGAGGTTGGTCTCTACTTTATCAATATTGGTTATTATTGTAAATTTTTTTAAAGGTAAGATATACAAAATATGAGGTTAAAGAGAGTTCAACCAAAAGCAAGCAACAAAACAAAAACCTAACTACGATCCTAGGGTCATGCAACTTGGTTATTATTCTTAGATATGCTACACGTTTTGTTTGAGCAATGCAAAGCAAAAAATATGAAAATAAATGATAAAAAAACAAATAAAGGTCTAAGGGTCATGCAGCAATATTTCTATCCCTATCATGCTGTAAACAGACTATACAGAACAAGCAGAAGAGACTTAAACGTCATATTTAAGCTACTGGTCATGCACCAAACTCACGGCCGTAGCAACAACTATTGTGGCTGTGACAAAAATTGGGTAACCGCAAAGAACAGAATAAAAATATCTTACGGACGTAACAAATAAATGTCGCGGCCATGGTTTTTATGGGGTATAGAAAGGGTATATACATCGCATGAGGCTTGAAACAGGCTGAAATGAATAGGGCATGCAGGATAGAGACCATAACTTATTGGTTTTAGGCTAGATCCACTATCCTTCATCTTCTATACAAGTAGTAACTCAAGGAAGAATATATCTGGTATCAAATGTGAATAACATAATGCTTGAAACATATTTTCATGATACTGGCTTCACAAAGACCTCACGGCCATATTGACGGGATATAACGGCCGTGACAAAAATGAAGGGAAATAAGGCGACCGTCATATTCTCATATCCTCAGAACACATAGATATGAAGGTGTACAGAATGGAGACCATGACCCATTGGGTCTAGACCAGATCTGCCATTTATTACCCAGTAGGAAGATAAACAGAAGTATAAAATAAACTTGAAATAAATAGATAACAGAGAGTTATAACAGAGAGTTTTGAAAATGGTTTTTGCATTTCTAGCTTTAAAACAATGTCACGGTCGTAACAACAAAATATTACAACCGTTCATATAGAGAGGCATAAATGTACCAGTGCATATAAAAAGGACACGGTTATAACTGTAGGTTTAACAAAACATACGGCTGTGGCATAAAAAGGTTACGACTGTCATGTTTTAGAACCTCAGAAAGCTTTTGATGTGTTCAGTGTACTTATGAGCATCGAAACAAGACGTAAATAAATGTAAATATATGAAACAGAAGGCTATGAATATACTGCTAGTAATGAAAACTTGAAGGAAGTAAATGTTTACATTGATATGAATGATAAATAAGCAACAAAATAATGGAAACCTTATCCACAACACCATTAGGGGAAGAAGATGAGGGTATAAGAAGAGTTGTGGTGTCTTAAAGTTACCTCCTCTGAGTATCCACCTCGAATGGCCCCTCGGTGGTAAGAATATGATACCTCCAAGTTAATATATGTGCTCCAAGAACTCATTCGGGGCAAGTAAGAACACGAACAAGGCTCAAAACGTATGGGATAAATGGAGAATATCGAATGAGAGAATATTTTGACAGAGTTTGGACCTCTAGTTACGTCTCTCTCTTGTTTCTGCTTGAAATCACTACTTATTTATAGGCAAGGTGAGCAACATAGACCCCTTCTAGGATGCTACCACCTATCTAAAAAGGGGTAACAATGATGACCGCTACCATTTTGTTTTTGTACAGTGCAAGCCGCTACCTTTACGGTGATAAAAAGGACAGCCGTGACTTTCAAAAGTCATTGCCTAGATAAAAAAGCAACGACCGTGACAAAGAAAGTCACGGCTTGATTTAGGGCTTTCAAAAAAGATTACGACAATGAGAGTAAGGACATTGCCTATTTTAGGGTTTTTTAAAAATGTGGCGGTCGTGTGGATGGAAAGGTCACGACCTAAAGGTTTCTTAGGATTTTTGGATTTTGAGCCATATTTGTGATTTTGCTTGCTTGAGGGGTATCTTTGAACATGATTCTCATACTTTCGTTATTGGAACACATTCGAGATGGGTATCCAAGATTCAGCTTGGTCAGATTGGGGTGTCTACAGTTGCCCCTCTTTGATAGAGCTTGCAGTAACTCGTGGTGCAAGTAAATGTCAAAACTCTACAGACAAACCGATTGAACAAGCTGCCAATCTTAGGCACAAACAAAACATGTAAGAAAGTGTAGTCGAACTTGAATTTCCATCGAGCTTCCTACGTACCCTTATTCCAAAGAATCAGACCAGTCATAGTTTGTAGGGTACTGAATATGATGCAAATAAGCTAATCATGATGCATGACAGGTATAGTGCAATGCAAATAGGTACGATGCAAGAAACATTTTAAAGTCACAACATAGACCGAGGAAACATCCATCAGTTTTAGGTCGTTGAAGGACCGATGAGGCTAAGGGCAGTTTAAGGTCATGCGGAGACCGATAAGTCAGTTTGAGGTCATGAGATGAACCAAACACTTGGGGGCAAGTTTAAGGTCATGTGAGGACCGATATGTTAGTTTAAGGTCGCGAGGAGGACCAATCGTTCTAGGGACATTTTAAGGTCTTGCGAGGATTGATAAGTTAGTATTAGGTCTTGAGAAGGACCAAAGGTTGAGGGGCAATTTTAGGTCGTGTTGAGGACCGACGAGTCAGTTTTAGATTATGAGGAGGACCGAAGGTGCTAGGGACATTTTTAGGCCATGTCGAGGACTAGTGAGTCAGTTTTAGGTCATGAAGAAGATCGAAGGTGCTAGGAATAGTTTTAGATCGTGTCGAGGACTGACGAGTTAGTTTAAGGTTATGAGGAGGACTGAAGATGCTATGGACAGTGTTAGATCGTGTTGAGGACCGACGAGTTAGTTTAAGGTCACGAGGAAGAACAATGGTTGAGGGGCCATTTTAGGTCGTGTCGAGGACCGATGAGTTAGTTTTAGGTCATGAGGAGGACCAAAAGTGCTAGGGACAGTTTTAGGTCATGTTGAGGACCGGTGAGTCAGCTTTAGGTCATGACGAGAATTAAAGGTGCTAGGAATAGTTTTAGGTCGTGTCGAGAACCAGCGACTCAGTTTTAGGTCATGAGGAGGATCGAAGGTTCTAGGGACAGTTTTAGGTCGTGTCAAGGACCGGTGAGTCAGTTTTAGGTCATAAGGAGAACTGGATGTGAACTTATCAGTTTTAGGTCGTGACAAGGACCGAAGTTTTCAAAAGGGGCATTTAGAATAAAAAGACAGGCTAAAAGAGTTTTAGGTTTGTTCAAAATCTCCGTGAGGGTAGCTGAAAGATCCATAATGGTGGGGTCATAAAAACATGGCGGCCGTTAGTTTTAAAAGCGGCGGCCTGCACTATTGTGCCCTAGGGACGTGGCGGCCTAGTCATAAAGTTCACGGCCGGTTGAAACATTTGAAAAAAAATCACGACTGTTACAAAGCAATATTGCGGCATGGGTCAAGTTATTGCGGTCGTTAGATTTAAAAGAGATAGACCTTGCAGCCGTGAGGTCGATAGAAGAACATAAGCCTGTGTCAGGTTTAAACTCTCATTCGCGCGAAGCTTCAAACTCTTTCTTCCTCTCATTTTCCTTACTCTCTCGACTTTCTCTCACACTCTCTTGCCCTCCCACGCTCTCTTGTTCTCTCACTCTCTCTCGGCGTGGGCAGTGGCACCAAAGGTGGTGGTGGTACGGTCGATGATGACGGGGATCTTTTACTTAAGGGAGGGGGTACGCCGGGCATGCCGGATCATTTCAACGTCGAGACCTACATCCCTCTTCTTCACCGGTTACGAAAATCGGTTATGAAGAGGTTCATCCTTCCGGACATAATAGCGGAGCATGAGGTCCTCCTACGGCACCGTGACGATCATCTCTCGGTCCAGAACCTTTAGGTAAGTGTCGATTTGAATTCTTCCATTGTTTCATTGGTTGAACACTTTGATCATTTTGTTTCACATTGGATTGATTGATCTTCGACTTAGATATTGAGTTTGAATTGAATCTAGCTTGATCATTAAATTGGATGTTTGGTTTAAATTGATGTGGAGTTCGGGATTAAAATTTGTATCGGAGTTGGTTTGAATCTTGGACTTAACTAGGTTTAGACCTTGACTTTGATTAGAAGAACCTTTGCTCTTGGATGAGACGATTCCTTAAATAACGAGACTTTCGAATTTGGATGAAAACGAACTTTAGATTGAACAAACTTGGAATTTTGGTTAAAATGAAACTTAGATTCGTAGAAAAAGGATTTTGTAATTAAATTGAGGGTGGATTCGGACCTCGGGCTTGGGCTAGATTTGGTTTGAAGTGGGATCACATCCTGGAAGCGGGGCTCATTTGATTTTAGATTTGAAATCGAAATTATGTTAGGATTTGGATTAGACACGTATTTTGCAAATTTTGATTTAAAAAGACTTAGAGATTTGAATAAAACGATCTTTGGATATGAATCCACTTTGAAAACTAATCTTGAGATGGGATGGAAACCATGTTGAGCTTCAAATTTGGGTTTAAAATGAATTTTGGGTGAATCTCGGTTTAAAATAGAATTTTTAAATTTTGATGGATTTTTGGATGAACCTACGATCAAACTTGAAATTTTGTTTAAAACAAGCTTGGATTTGTAGAGAACAGATTCTGGGATGAATTTGAATTTTTGGATTAAGTTGGGTTTGATTTTAAATTTGGGGATGAATCTGAGTAGATGTCGGGCTAAACTGAATTTTAAAATTTTGAAAACATCTTGAAATCATGTTAAAAAGTGGGTCTGGAATGGAGTTAGGGGCTAGTTTGGATTACAAAATAGAACTAATAGGTTATGGCATTAATTTGCGATTGAATTAAAGTTTTGAATTGGTTGGCTTTTGAAAACAAGGCCAGATGGGGTTGAGGCCAGGTTAGGTCAAGTTTGAATTTGATTTTTGCATTCTTTGTTAAGACGAAATTTTGACGACATTTTAGTTGAGTCCATTTTGAGTTTTTCAAGGTTAAATTTGGGATAGGTTCGAGGTCGATTAGGCGTATGTTGGAAGAAAATTAAATTTTTAGACTTTTCTTTGAGTTTTGAATTTTGATTGGGGTTGAATTCAAATTTTGCAAAACTATGTCAAATGAGTTTTAGACTGAATTGAGTCGAAAATATGAGTGAAGTCGGGTTTTCGTTAAATTGGAAGTTTGATTCTAGCGAATTGGTTTTGAACGGATGGCGTCGTTATTAGTTTTGAAATGGGGGTAGGTTTTTTACCCTTAAAAGCGTAGGTTGATTTTGAGTCACATTTTGATGTTGTTTTGATTATCGTTAGTTTGTTTCAGTCATCTTGTCACGTACTTTAATTTTGATCATGTCATTAGTTCTATTTGTTTCGTTTTTGTTATTTCATCGATTCTTTTATCGCTCTTTGTTTATTTTGTTTTGTTTTAGGGGTGACTTCCTGTTCGAAGTTTTAACGGATCCTCAGACGTTCTAGAGTGGTACATGACGCTCCCTCCCCGTAGCCAAGAGATTGTCGATTGACCCAGCTTTGGCAGTTTTGTCACCACGCTCGAAGGGACCAACAACGACCAGGTCACCCTCACAGCTCTAACTGAGAGGTAGTGGGATACGACCAACACCTTTCATCTTCCACATTCGAGGTGACTCTTACTCTACTTGACTTCTCTCTCATCACCGGGATTCGGGTGGGTGGCGACCTGATCCCATTTGATCCAGATATCTGTCGGAGCTCTGAGGCTCTTCTACACCTTCTCGGCCACGTGCCCCCTTTCATCGACAATGGGAGCATACGGTACACGTGGCTGAAGATGACATTCTGTCATTTTGTCTACTCTGAAGTCCACCACTTTAAGTGGGTGGCATAGGCATTCCTTCTCTATACATTAGGGATATCCTTATTCCTGAACTTAGAGAATAGGATGCACCTTCACTATCTCACTGCCATGGTGGTGGTGGACCATATCGGCTCCTATGATTGGGGAGGAGCTGCACTGACCACCTTATACGAGTACATGAGCGTGGCCACCAGGACCTCTGATCTGAGCGTTAGCGGGTACTGGTGTATCTGGGAGGTATGTCTACTTCTCTATTTTTCGTGTTTTCCTTTTCCATTTTCATATCTGCACATCTATTTCAATTGTACTAACGTTTCTCTCGATTTTTTGCAACTCTAGGTCTATAAGTTCCTCGGTATGCGCCAGCCAGTGAACTCTTGTAACGATCCCCTCATGATCCCTTGGGCACTTTGATGGGCTAGATGCCATCGAGGTACGAAGCCTAGTGGGAAGGATTTAGATGACGATCACATTTTCTTGGTCAGCCTCACTCCCGATTGGGTAAGTCATCTACTGCTCTTTCTCAGTTGTTCTTTCCATTTCTTGTTCATGTACTACTTATTGACATTCTTCTTTTGATTTTCAGGTTCGTTGGGAGATATGAGTGGGTATGGAGGAACGAGTTGGTGCTGACTTGATGCAGAGTTGCGAGGTTACTCGGACCTGTGTCTTTCTTGAGGGGCCATTTTGCAGAGAGTGGTACCTCGGCGAGCACATCATTCGGCAGTCCTTGAGGTTTGATCACTTTCGTACCCTAAGGATGCCTCCGGTGGGGATGCATCAGACCGACACCCTCCACACGGCCGAGATTATCTAAGCCATGATAGGCCTCAATGTTGCCTCGGTGATCGAGGGAAAGGATCGTGACTACATGGTCGTTGCCCGAGATAGGCTCATGCATGCCATAGGTGCTCGTGCTGCCGTGCGAGGTCCTCCTCCCGCTGCCCTGGGCCCTGTTCACCCCGAGCTCCCTTGGACAGTAGATACCTTTGTGGATTGGAATCTATACTAGAACCTGATCCCCAACCAGTGGCCCAGGAGATTCTCCTTCCCCTCGACGCTAAGCAGGTATGATATCCTTACTTCTATTCTTTACACTGTCGCTCATATCTAAATGCAATGAACCGACTGCAATGATCTGACTGCACTAATTCTTATACCCGTATTGATTCCCATATCTGACTAATTCTGATATCTGATTGCGCTAACTTGGTTCTTTTCTTGACAGATGCCCCAGGAGTGGTGCGACTAGTCCGTTCGCCTGATCATCGGGTTGAGGGTATTGGTTCGTCATTGGGATGCTGCCTTCTGAGCTCATGGATTGGAGCCTCATGTTCCTCGAGGTGGCCCTGTTGTGGTACTTAGTCCTTTCTATCTCTCATTTACATTCTTGAACTTTTCTTTCTGCTCATACTTAACTGCCTTAGCTAATGTGGTCCTTTTCTTTCTTTCAGCGTGGGCGTGGTGGAGGACCGAGGACTCGCAGTGGTCGCACGACACCTGCTGCCCCAGCTGCGCCTTTCGCCCGAGCTTCTGCTTTTGCGGCTTCTTCATCTAGAGCTCGAACTTCCAGTGTGATACAGACGATTGATAGCTCAGAGGATGAGGCGGAGGGGACTGGGTCATCATCCAGAGAGTCATCCGAAGGTGGTTATATGGTCCGGAGGAAGAGGACCCAGCGAGAGTGCTGATCCCACTAATGCCCAACTGCTATTTTCTTTCTCTTTTACTATACATGGAGGCCTGTGCACCTATTCTTATTTGGGCCTGCATGCCCACTTGATACATTTTTCTCCCCTACCTTGTCACACTACACAGATACACCTCTGCACAGATACACTAGTTTTTGATACTGGTTATTCCACCGATATACAGACATATTGTTCTTTGTCACACTGCACAGATACACTGATGGGGCCTGCGCGCCTTTGATTCTTCCCTTAGCCTGCGTGCCACATCATTCATATACGCTCATTACTTTTTCTTTTGAAGGGTTGGGCCTTCGTGCCTTGTGGTTTACACTTTTTGATTATCATGGATGCTTTATTGTTATATTTTTATGAAAACCATTTTTGACCATTTTTGACTCTTATTATGCATGATGATGTGATTCATGGGTTGTAATCTTGTTATATGTAATTTCTTTTCTTGTTGTGAGTTGCTAATAGGTGCATAACTACAGTTTAGGGCATATTGGAATAATGGGGACATGCTATCAAAATTTCTGCGTAAAAAGATTGCGATCGTGAGAAATAATCTTGCGGCTATTTGGTTTGGATATGGCGGCTTGAACTTTGTGAAGAAAAGTTCATAGCCTGGACTTTGGGTATCATGGCCGTGAGGTTTGCGCTAAAAGATGACGGCCATTGGTTTACAAGATAACGACCGTAGGAAAAAGGTGACGGTCGTAATAAAGGGTTTTGGTGCGAAATTTGGAGTAGATTCTGTGGGTTCCCTCCATTTCTGAATCTATAGAAAGGGGAAGATATTCTAGACCCCACTATTCTGGATATCTTGTATCCTCCTTATATCCTCTATGGCCCACTCTTACAACAACTCTCTGTCAGCTTAGATGAGCGACTTTTCCCCGGTTGAGCGCAAGAACTTTCACAACTTTGGTCTCGATGCGATGTTCTCTCTACAATCCCTGAGGGTTGATTGGCATCTTCTGAGAGGTGCAGTCGAGCTATGGGATCCCGAGGTTTATGTATTCTGTTTTAGTGTTGAGGAGTTATGTCCGACCGTGGAGGACTTTTCAGCCATTCTGGAGATCTCAGGCCAAGAAGAGGTCATAGTTCCCATGCCTTTCTTGAATCCTAGGGACAAGTTGGTGCAACTATGTGGTTACACCAGACATGAGGCATCTATTATTACTCACGATGGATTTCTCAACGTGGCTCAGATCGTGGATTGCTTCGGGCCTCAGGGGTCTCTTGGAGACTTCTCTTTTCAACTTCAGCATCGGCATGCTCCTTGCATTTGCCTTCTAGCTTGCTTCCTCTTGGGCCCTTCTGATGGGCGAGTCAGCTCTTCTTTGGTGGTTATGGCTCATCAGATCTACGAGGGTCGGGATCCTATTATGCTGGTCCTTGCTGAGACGCTTCTCGATCTTAATGCAGTCCACTCTAGGGGTGCCCTTTATTTTGTCAGTAATGCTTTCCTGTTGCAGGTAGTCTCCCAACTCTCTTTTTTCTGTATTTCTCTCGGGTTTTTCCACCCAGCTCTCCTTTTTCTATATTTTCCCTTATTTTCCCGCTTAGCTATCCTTTTCATTACTCTCTCGAATTTTTTCACTAAGCTCTCCTTTTTTTTTTTATTTCTCTCAGGTTTGGTTAATAGAGAAGGTGAATTTGCTGGAGAAGTCCGTGTCTGACAGTTACATCATGAAGTCCTTCATTCGTCGTCAGGTTTATCGACTGTGCTCCACCAAGACTGCTTTGGCGGGATTGCTTGAGTTCTCTGACTGGGGAGGACATCTCCTAGCTATGCCCCTGGCTAAAGATATCTTCCATAACTACTGCGACTGTGGACCATTTGGGGGTCCTGTTGGTCGGTTTGAAACTGGCTACCTTTTATCATCCTTATCACATTCTTTGCCAGTTTCGGCGTACCCCGATTTGTCCCGAGACTACAGTGAGCCATCTGTACAAGTCTCCTCACCGGGCCCCTTTCTTAGGTCAGTACCAGCAGGCTTGGTCTTCTCGACTGAGGATACCAGTTGGCGGGGATTTTGATTGTGGGTTATTTGCGAGTTATAAGGCTTAGCTGCAAGTGGAGATAGAGTGCGGGGCGAGACAGAAAAGAGATGCAAAGAGAATGAGGATTTGATCTTGTTTTGTTGTACCTTAATATTTTTCTTGTTTCCTCCCTTTTTTAGCTTCTTAGGATGAGGACTTGCGAGCCTGTCTTACTTCTTGAAAGAACTGTGTTGGCAAAACTCATTAATGAAAAGTTTCTTCACTTTTGGTTTATGGTGACTTTTTAGATTTTCGTTTTTACAACATAATCATCTTATTAAAAAAAACTTAAAACAAGCTTTTGCATTGATCAACTACTTGAAACATGGTTACAAAGAGGAAATTCTGAACAAAGGTTTGGGCCAAACTTCTTACAGAAGCTGCCTATGTATCCCGAATAAGGGAATCAGACCATAATATAGTTCGAGGGTAGAATTCTGAACAAAGGTTACACTTGAGTATTGATGCTCTCCTTTTGTGGGCTTTCCCTCAAGGGTAGAATCTTTTATTAAGTGTAGTGAAAACATTTCCGTTCAAATCCATAAGGATGGCAACGCCTCTTAATATCAAGGTCTTGATGAGATAGGGCTTGACCCAATTAGGTTTGAACTTGCCTCTTGGATCAAAGATTAGAGCCCTGATTCTTTTGAGGACTAAGTCACCTTCTTTCAACTTTCGAGATTTAACCTTCTTGTTAAATGCTCGAGCTTCTTTGACATCCTTGAACATGGAACATGGCTCTAAGCCTCTTTTCGTAAAAAAGGGAGCAACTCTTCGAATCTTTCCCTCTGCCATTTTGATTCGGGGATATTGTTTTCAGCCATTATTCTTAGAGACGAGATTTCCAATCTATGGGTAGAACTGCTTTCATTCTGTAGACCAAAGCATAGGGCGTTACTCTAATAGAAGTTCTAATCGATGTCTGGTATCCCCAAAGGGCAAACGATAACTTTTTTGGCTAATCCTTTCATCCCTTTATCATTTTCTATAGGATCTTCTTCACATTTTTATTTGCAGCTTCTATAGCTCCATTAGTTTGCAGTCTGTATGGTGAAGACTTATGGCTGATGATTCGATATTCTTCTAAGAGGTCTACAACTTCTCCTTGAAAGTGGGAACTGTTATCGGAGATTATCTCATGTGGAACTTCGTAACGACAGATGAGATTTTCTTTGATGAATCTGGCTACTTGGGAGGCCTTCAAGATTGAGTAAGAGGCAGTTTTGACTGACTTTGTGAAGTAATCAATTGCCACGAGGATAAACTCGTGCCCATTTGATGCCTTGGGTGTAACCCTCTCTATTACGTCGATTCCCCAAACTAAGAATGACCAGGGTGAGGTCATGTTATAAAGTTGAGATGGTGGTACATGCATTAGGTTTGCGTGGATCTGGCATTTTTGGCACTTTTGGATGAATTGATGGCAGTTCACTTCCATGGTCATCTAGAAATATTCTTAGCGTAAGATCTCTTTAGCCAACATCATCCCACTCATGTGAGGTCCACAAATCCCTCTGTGAATTTCTCTCATCACCTCGCGTCTCTCCTTTGCGTCGACACAAAGCTTATTGACTCCCAAATATCCTCTTTTGTATAGTTTTCCCCCACATATCACGAACTGTGCAGGGAGTCTCCTTATAGCTCTCTGGTCCTTTTTACTAGTTCAGCTCGGATATTCTCCTTTCTCGATGAAATTTCGAATGCTGAGGTATCATGGTAGCCCGTCATTGACTTCTTGGGTAACATCGATGTTGCTGATAGCAAGTGAATCCTTTTGTTGAATTTCCAAAGGCCCCATCCTTATCCCGGGTGGTATATCTATCATTGATGGCAGAGTGGCCAAGGCATCGGCGAATTTGTTCTGCAATCTCAGAACATGAATGAACACCACGCTTTCAAAGCAGGGAATCATTACCTCAAGCTCTCGGTGACATTGAACAAGCTTTTCTTCTTTAACCTTTCAATCTCCCTTCACCTGGGATACAACCAGAGCTGAGTCTCCTATAACCTCTAACTTTCTTGCCCCTAGTTCCAAGACGGCTTCCAATCCGGCTAAGCAAGCTTCGTACTCAGCCTGATTGCTAGTAACTTCAAAACACAACTTAAAATCTAAAGCGTTATGAGAATCATCAGGAGTGACAAGGAGTATCCCTATCCCATAACCGTATAAGTTTGATGCTCCATCGAAAAAGAGGGTCCACAGATCCTTCTCAATCTTCAGCACCTACTCATTGGGAAACTCAAATTCAGGCTCTTCTTCTCCGTTGGTATGGTGATTAGCCAAGAACTCTGCAACGGCTCTCCCTTTTACCAATTTTCTCGTGACATACTCCAAATCAAATTTGGCTAGTATCGCAACCACCGGGCCAACTTTCCTGTCAATGCTGGTTTCCCAAAAGGGTATTTAAGCGAGTCCATCCATGAGATTAGAATAACACGGTATGCTAAGATGTAATGGCGTAACTTCTTGGATGCCCATATAGCACCCAACGAGTCTTTTCCAAAGGTGTATACCCATGTTCGCATTCGGTCATCTTCTTACTCAAGTAATAGGTAGCTCTTTCTACCTTAGCTTCGTCCTCCTGTGCAAGCATACACCCTATTGCTGAATCAATCACTGATAGGTATAGTATCAAAGGCTTTTTGGGTTCTGGTGGCGAAAAAACTGAAGGATTTTGCAGATACTTCTATATAGCTTCGAAGGCGTCCTGACACTGCTGATCCCACTGAAACTTGGTTCCTTTCTTCAAAAGTCAGAATAAGGGTTCACAGGTAGTGGTTAGTTTGGCAATGAATCAACTGATGAACTAAACCTTTCCTAAGAAGCTCCTTGCGTCCTTTTCGGTCTTTGGGGGAGGTATTTCGAGAATGGCCTTGATCTTTGATGGGTCTACCTCTATGCCTCGTTGTGTGATTATGAATTCGAGCATTTTCCCTGCCGTAACCCTGAAGGCACACTTCTGAGGGCTCAAACACATCTTGTACTTTCTGATTCGCTCAAAGAATTTCCTTAGTACGGCGATGTGTCCTTCCCGGGTTTTTGATTTCATGATCATGTCATCCACATATACTTCTACCTCCTTGTGTATCATGTCGTGCAACAACGTGGTTGCAGCCTTTTGGTAGGTTGCTCCTGCGTTCTTCAGTCCAAACGGCATGACTCTATAACAGTAGGTACCCCAAGGCATTATGAAGGTAGTCTTTTCTCGGTCTTCTAAAGTCATCAGAATCTGGTTATACTCTGAAAAGTCGTCCATAAAAGACAGGAGTGCTTTCTTGGCTGTATTGTCTACCAATACGTTTATATGGGGGAGAGGGAAGTCATCTTCTGGACTAACTCTGTTGAGATCTCGGAAGTTTATGCATACTCATATCCTTCCATCCTTCTTTGGTACTGGAACAATATTAGCGACCCATTTCGGGTACTCTGTGACTATGAGGAATCTAGCGTCTATCTGTTTGGTAACTTCTTCCTTGATCTTGAGCGCCCAATCTGCTATAATCCTTCTCATCTTTTTCTTGATGGGTTTGGCATCAGGGTACAAAGGGTTTTGGTACTGTACAATAACGGGGTCCACGCTAGGCATATCTTCGTAGGACCATGCAAAAATATCTTTAATTTCCTTTAATAAAAATATTAGTTGTTCATGTTCCTCTAAAGACTGTGAAACCAATTTGAACCATTTGTGGATCTTTTTCATTATTGAGATTTATTAAAACAGTTTCTGAGATTTTAGGCTCTACTTACTTTAGCTTGCATTTCTCATTCCTTTTCGATTATTGAGGCACAAAAAATGAAGCAGAGTCTGATTTCATTTCATTGATTTCAAAAGGGGTTACATTCTGAGACTCAAAACAAAAAGGGCTCAAGATGCTAACAGATGCATTCCCGGTAGAATCAGCGTTAACCGACTCGGCAAAGAAAAATTTAACAGACTCGGACTCTAACTCACTTATTACATCATGCATAATAAAAGACTCAAAAGACTGTCTCTTTTCCATTTTAGTTCAATCCGTGATGAGTGAGGTGTGATCTGCAAGCGCGTCGCTTCCATCATCAGCACGTTCTCATCTTCATTATCATTGGTTATACGCACCTGGGCCATCTCTTCATTGAAGAAAGACCCTAGATCTCCTTCTTCACAAAGATATGCCCAATTTGTCTTCATCTTTTTGACGAAACCCATCTGCTAGATCTCAGCCTCTTTATCACTGTCGAATAGCTGATGGCTAAAAAAGATCTCCAGCTCTGGCAATTTCTTGTTGGTCTTCTCTTTCATTCATGGTTCGGGGAACCCACAGTAAGGAAAATCATCCCCTTCTTTGATGAAACGGCCATTCAACATCGGTCCGTACTTTTTCATGCTTGATTTTTCCAGTTTTGGGTTGTATCCATGCCCGTATCCATGAAATCATTTGCAGATGCTTACCTAATCCCATGCTTAGAAAGTAGGACATTTCATTCGTCATGGCTATGACCCTTGAATTCACATAGCTCCCTTCATCATTCATCAGAACTTGTATGGCCTTGGTTTCGTCAAAATCAAATCTGTTTAACAAGAAATCTTCATTCCCGTGTTGGATCTTAAAAAGTGGGCTAGTAACACTGAGTAGGGTAGACAAGTTAGTTTCACCAGGTATAGTGATAGTTACTCCATCTTTGATCAACATTACCTTTTGGTATAGGGTGAATAGGACTTGTAACAACTTGATTTATAACGACCCGTGTAACGATTCAGCCTAGACCCTAGTATTAGTGGTGGTTATCTGATGAGATCTTAGGTCGCTAGAATGATGAAAAATCCTAACTCAACCCGAAACCCTAAGTCGGCTAAAAAATCCTAAAAAGATCAAATACTCAGAGGTAAAACTCTAATACTCATAAAAGTCTCATGACAGCCTAAATTAACTAAATAACATAAAATTAAAAATTCTTATAATTAGGGTAAAATGACCATTTTGCCCTAATACAGCAAAAAATCTTAAAATTTTAAAATTTGATACATAGACACCCTAAATTAAATATTTAAATACAATAAAAGATAAAATAACATCAAAAAATAAAAAAAAATTCCATAGTGGCAGGCCACATTGGAGTTTGTGCCCAAAAATTAACTTTTTGCAGTTTTTAAGCTCAAAAATGAGAAACAGTTGTATAAATTAAGTATTACTATGATCCAAAACATTTTATACAAGTAATATACTTCATAATATAATAATATAGATTAACAAAAATAAACAAATCATTATTTAAAATTTCTACACCATAAATAAATCAAAAAGTTAATTTTTGTTAAATTAGCTTAAATAGGCTTAAAAGCCTATACCTATTTAATTAATTGCTATAAAAATTATGATAAATCATGAAAAGACTAAATTAATAATAAGCGCATTAATATAATAGGTTTTAATAGGTTAAGATACCAAAAAGATACACAAAATTAATATTTTATGCATTTCTTGCACAAAATGGTACCAAAACCAAATTTAATCATTAAAATAATGCAAAATTGACTTTTAAGCTTCCCCAAATTGCCCACCTGAAATCCCCATTTGCACAATCTGAAAATATTTCTTACACAATTTCTTAATAAGAGTTAGCCTCTCAAGCAACCAATTATAATTAAGAAAAATTTGAATTTTCTTACATAAGTATCGTTAAATCCACTTTTTAAAATTCTATAAAAAGGACCCTATCTCCCACTTTCTCCCTTCATTTTCGGCCACAAGAGAGGGTGAGAGACTACAAAACTTTAGTGAGAGAAGGTTCTTCAAGTGTGGGAGAAGAGGAAGAAAGAAGAAGAAGCTAGGAAGGACCAAGGAGTATACTACAAAACTAAGTCCATCCACCATTCCCTATCTAAGAGCAACAAACAAGTAAGTAAATTTCTCAGACCTTTTATCATTCACTCATAAAATAATCCTCAATCCATCTCTATAAACAACCCTAAAAATAAGAAACAAGATCTCACTCGAAAAGGCGTCGTATGAGTAGATTAGGGGCTATCTATGTAAGATCAAGTGTTGTATGTGCTTGTATGTGAGTGTTTTTGCCTTTTATGACCTGAATAGGTTCTGAAATCTTGGTATGTATGAATCTATGACATGCATGCAAAGAAAATATATTAAAATTAAACACAACATGAGCTAAGTTATCAAAACCCTAGATTACCTGATTTTCTAGGCATACCAACATTCTGCCACGAACTTTAAACTATCATAACTAAATATAGAAAAATGATCTAAATGTAATTTTTATGTCCAGACCTAGCTTTTTATGTTCTATTTCATAAAAAAATGGTTTGAAGTGAGTTACTTTGGGTAGAACTCCAGATATACCATTTTTACCAAAGAGTGTCAGATTTTAACAACTCTAAGTTACAGACGCAAAAACCCTAATTTAGAATGATACCCGAGCTTAGGTAAACAACATAAAACTTATAAATTACACATTTATCTTGCTGTCCACCAAAACGGAGCAAAAAATATGAAGTCTTGGTAGGTCAAAACCCTTCCCAAAGTCACTATTGTGTTTCAGTGACTGGCAGAGCTCTCTGTTACACATTTTTGTGGGACCAAAAACCTAAGTTTTTAATGACCAAATCCAAACATAGTTTTTATAGAAAATGTAGCTAACATATTAAAGTAGATACTAAGCAAACATCAGCACAAAATACCCTCGGATGGACCTCCAAAGCCCTTGAATTGGTGCCCCAAAATCGTAGCCAATAGAGGCTTAAATTTTGCAGTTTTCTTTGTAAAGTGTTGAATGATTTTCCCTTAATTTAGATAAATGACCTTTTAACCATAGGAATTGACCTTAGTATTAAATATAAAAGTTATAAAAAATATTTTTATCTAATTGGTGTTAAAAAATTAGAACTTAAATCTATGCCTAGGTACCCCAAAACACTATTATGCTTTTTAATTTGACAGATGAATATTTACCTTAATTTTGCTAAGTGTGCAATGACATGTTATGTTATGGGACTTAAAATGTATGCTTTAATTAAATTGTGTTGGATGATTAGTGTATGAAAATAATTATTTGATGATTAGAATTCAGGCCGTTAAGTTAAACCCGTGTCTTATAAATTATAACTTGTACTCTATATACTTGTACTCCACACTTTAATGAGTTGTACCATGAGCTATACCATGTTTAGATACCATGCTATATATAGTTGTACATGAGATGCATGTTACACATTATAGGCATTGTCACATTTGTATTTCGGCATATTAGAGTCATTTTTGTATCTCCCGTTGTGGGTTGGATTATATTGAAATTATTCTTTTCTCGGCTTCTAGTCGAGGGCGTTTCTGCTAGCCATTTTTGTAACTATTTTGAGATAAATTCCCTCTGAGCACCTTGGGTGTATCCCCGGTGTTCTAAAAGAAAGATTTGTTATTTATGAATACTGTTGGGCACTACGGGTTCGTCACCAGCCCTTTTAATTTTGATAATTTAAATTTTGCGTTGATACCAAGCGAGCATCCTAGTTTTATTGTGGGTAACCCCATAAAGTCCCATCATGGTAGTGACAATAAGTTCCTAAGGCGGCAATGACATAAAGTCTCATTACGGCATTGACAATAAGTCTCTGAGGTGGCAATGACAACAAGTCCCATCACGGCAACGACAATAAGTTCCTGAGGTGGCAATGATAATAAGTCCATACAAGCAGTAAGTCCTAAAGTGGAACTCCTGTTTTTATTTCTAGATACAAGTCGGGTTGGACACTTGCATCACATTCATTTGCATCACGCACCGGTTTACTTGTTCTTATATATGCTTGCCTGGATGTGATTATCAAATTTGTCTGTCTCCTTAGCCTTAAATTGTATTCGGTGTTATACGATATGCATTGTAGGATATTTTTTTGTGAGTATGTTAGAAAGTTTAGGGAATTTGCTTCTCAGCTTTGGCTCATGGCATTCGTGCCACAGGCGAGTGTGATGAGTTCTTTGAGAAAGTTGCCCCCGAAGAAGAAGACATAATTTAAGAACAAAGTGAGGGGAAGGAGCCAGCGGACCTCGATAATGCTAGAAGAAGAGTTGAGTTTTTACCTTTTGTTCTTTTTGTTCAGTTTTCACGGGCGTATTGTAATTTTTTTTAAATTTTTTGGTGAAACTGTAATCGTTATGTACTTATGAACAGTTTAGAACTCTTAATGATGTAATATTTATGATATCTAAATATGAATGAATGGCTAGGATATCGTCATTATCTATACTTGTGTATGTCCCGATGTGCCCGAAGGACAGGGTGTCACAGTTGGTATAAGAGCCTAGGTTTAATGAACCTTTAGGCCTTGGGTTGTGGAAAATCATGCGTTCTGTCACGTAGAAGCTCTGTAGGGTGCGTTGTATTAATTATAGTTATCATTTATACATTATAAGAACTAAAATCTGCCGCGTTTAAGTCATATAGCGAGTCGTGTTAGGATGTTACCCAGATTAGAAGCACCAGGAAATCCATATGCGATGGACGAGTAATAGCATCGAGATCGAAGATCGAAGATTCATGCAACAAGTTATTTTATTTTAACGGGGGTAGACGGGAGTATGCACTAGGAGAAGTTTTAGAAATCACCTCGAGAACCACCGTTAGAACCCCATAAGTTCATCCTTATAAGTTATTTTCTCGTTTACCCCAAACCCTTGTATCAACTTTTCTACCTGGTTGAAGTTCATTTGTATGTCCTTCCTTCTTATATCATCAGTCCTCAACGGTAACGGCAAGTGTCGTTCGTCGGTAACCCTTATGCTCCCATGTCTTGTTGATAATCCTATCAGAAATTCAATGCTAGAAAAAAATACCTATGTCCTCAAGTTTTCACGCCTCAATGATGACCGGTATTTGTATTTGAATCTCTTTCGATTTTAGCCAGCCTCCTTGAACTAACTCTTCAGTCGTAGAACTCGATATCAATTCTTTATTAATTATTCATTCTGAACATTAAACATTGATAAAATCTTTGCCATCGTTCATCTTCTCTCGATTCTAAAACTACAATCTGTTGCAGTGGTTTTTGTGAATTCCTTACTAGGGAAGTAGACTTGGATACTTGAATTAAAGTACGTTAGGTCGACGTAACTTCAGGAAAAATATCTAGTTTGGCTGCCTATTGCTTAACATCTCTTTTATTAGAAACTAATTGTACTGGATTAGTTACTAGGATATTTGTTTGAGTATTATTCACTGTCCTTCTCTTGCTTCACCTACATTTGTACCCTAAATAACCACTCAATTCGTGTCAACGATGACTGCCTTAACCGTGACCATTTGACCTCATTTGACCTATCTTTTAAACCATTTGGGAATCTTTTCTTGAATCTCAGTAAAAGATTTGTTCACCTTTCCTAAGCCATTCTAACGCCCAGCCACGTATCGTGCAGTCTAGTACATAATTCAAAATTCTCGGCTAAACGCTTGACCACTCACCACCCCAGGTCACCTCTCATAAGACCAAGATCGATGAGAAACGATAGTTATTAGAGTTTAGCATTTTCTTGAGAATCTCGGATCATGCACATCCTTAGAAGGACCACCTGGCACATCCTCGAGTCGCAAAGTAGATCTCTACCTGGAGTTAAAGCACAAAATGTCTGCCAACGTTTGCGCTTAACGTATTTAAAAGATCAATAACCCCGACTGCAAGAACTGCTAAGTAAAGGCTCATACAACATCTCTAACGAAAACCTACATAAAGGTTTCTATTGCCATTACTGATAAGGCTCACATGAGAATCGCATGAGTGTGGTATGTGGAAGTAAAATGGAAGCGCTACGGAACTTAGAAGTAACGTGGGACTATGCGGTCAAACTCCGATGGTTTTATCCACACCTATTGTGGTTGGGCCATTATGTGTTATGTGGCTCGCTCTTTGTAATCGCTCTTTGTACTCGAACTCAGATGATAAGAAATACAAATGAATAAATCTTAAATTAACTCCCTGAGATCCTAAAACCTAGAAACAATTAAGACTTCAAAAAGATGACTCACCAGCCGCAACACTTTTCCCCTTTATTCAGATAGCAGGTAGACGACCTAACCATCAACAGGCAGCAGATGGACCCGTAGACAAAGAAGTACTAGGGTTAGCCCAGGTCTTGCGCGAGCTTTCCACCAGCACCAATCATCCTCACATCCGAGATAGGGCATGGTTCTTATCAGAACTCAAAAAATAATGAGCCCCTATATTCAAGGGAGGAGCTGAACCGAGAGTAGCTGAAGAATGACTGAGAGCTATCAAGAAATTATTTAATTCCATGGGAGTGCAGACCGATGCCGATCGAGTAGCTCTAGCAGCACACTTACTGGAAGGAGAGGCCGATAACTGGTGGTCTATGATCGACAACACCCAAGATGTAGCAACTCTGACTTGGAATCAGTTTGAAGAATTATTTTTGAAAAAGTACTTCCCATGTCCCTTTCAGCAGGGACAAGTTAGAGAATTTCTAGAGCTAAAACAAGGATCTATGTCAGTAACCTAGTACGTCAACCGCTTCAAAGAGATGAGCCAATTCGCCGCAACCATCATACTAGACGAAGAATCAAGGGCACGAAAGATCGAGTGGGGCCTAGAACCCTCTATCCAAACCAGGGTCATCTTCTTACAGCTTCTTACTTACACTCAAGTAGTACAAGAAGCCCTATTGGCATAAACAGACTTAGTTGACTCTAGAAGGATTTGGAACCAGAAGAAAGGAAACAGTAGCTCTGGAGAACTAGTAAAAAGCAATCGAGTGTTCATTCCAAAGAAGCCATATCGACAGGAGAACAGACAAGAGCAGCTAAGGGACTCCTCTACCAAATTTATAGTCTGCTTTAAATGTCACTAACCAGGACATAAGAGGTCTGAGTGCCAGCGCCTAGGACGTACGACTCTAAACAACCGCTCTTAGGAATGGAGGCAACCTCAGAACCAGTTAACAAAGTACCCGTAGCCAGTTCAGGTCGCCCAACTAGCAGCTAACCAACGAAATAGAAGGGGAAGGCCATTGCTTAACAAAAACCAAAGGCCCAGGGAGGACGCATCTTTGCTTTGCAGAAGGGGGAAGTAGAAGGCATCCAAGTCATGCAAGGTATGTTCGTGCTGGAGCATCCCTTTTTTTTAGATTCTGGAGCATCTTTGTTCGTGTTGTTAGATTTTAGAGCATCCCTTTTTTTTATATCTTTGGCATGTAGGTAATCTCTGCCCATAGAACCTAAGGTGTTAGTTCAAACTCTAAACGTCGATACACACTTAGAATATCATACGCGAGTAGACCTTATTTGTAGAGCGTGCATGTTGAGAGTACCAACACCCTTATGCCATTCGACCTGTGAGTCAGGGATTTTAACAAATACGACGTGATTCTCGAATAGACTGGCTCTCTAAACATCACACTATCATTGATTGCCAACATAAGAAGATATAGGCATAAGTAGAGAATGACACTATTGTACGGATTCAAAAAAATGACATGAAACCCTAACACCGAGTAACGCAAAAGTGTGTAGATCAAGTAACTTCAATGTAAGATTAGCTTACATGCTTGGCGATACAAACGCCCTGGCAACCACCGAATTACCACGAGTTATGTGTGAATATAAGGACGTAATTTCGAGGAGAGCTCAATAGAGATCTAAGGCTAGGTACTCTGGAGGAAAGCAATTCTGTTAATAGAAGCTCTAGGACATCACCACGGAAGTAAGAAAGCCAAGACGAGAAGGCACAATACCAGTAAATCATCCCCAATCATTCACACGATGAAGTATGATACAAAATTTCGAAGACGAAATTTGTTTAAGGGAAGTAGTTTGTAACAACCTGGTACGGACCCTAGTTGTAACAACTTGGTTTATAATGACTCGTGTAGCGATCTAGTCTAGATCCTAGTATTAGCGACGGTTAGCTGACAAGATCTTATGTCGCTAGAATGATGAAAATTCCTAACTCAACCCGAAACCCTAATTCGGCCAAAAAACTTTAAAAAGATCAAATACTCTAAGACAAAGCCCTAATACTCAGAAAAGTCTCATGACAGCCTAAATTAAGTAAATAACATAAAATATAAAATTAAAAATTAAAAATTCCCATAATTAGGGTAAAATGACCATTTTGCCCATAGTACAGCAAAAAGTCTTAAAGATTCAAAATTTGACACATGAACACTCTAAATCAGATATTTAAATACAACAAAAGACAAAATAACATCAAAAAATGACAAAAATGCCCTTAGTGGCCAGCCACATTGGAGTTTGTGCCCAAAAAGTGACTTTTTACAATTATTAAGCAAAAAAATAAGAAACAATTGTATAAATTAAGCATTATTATGACCCAAAATTTTTTATACAAGTAATATACATAATAATATAATAATATAGGTTAACAAAGCAAACAAATCATTATTTAAAGTTTTCACACAATAAATAAGTTAAAAAGTTAATTTTTGTCAAATTAGCTTAAATTGACTTAAAAGCCTAAACCTATTTAATTAATTGTTATAAAAATTATGATAAATCATGAAAAGACTAAATTAATTATAAACACATTAATATAATAGGTTTTAATAGGTTAAGATATCAAAAAGATACACAAAATTAATATTTTATGCATTTTCTTACACAAAATGGTACCAAAATCAAATTTAATCAATAAAATAATGCAAAATTGACTTTTAAGCTTCCCCAAATAGCCCAGCTGAAATCCCCATCTGCACAATCTGAAATATCTCTTACACAATTTCTTAATAAGAGTTAACCTCCCATACAACCAATCATAATTAAGAAAAATTTAAATTTTCTTACACAAGCATCATTAAGCTCGCCTTTTAAAATTCTATAAAAAATGACCTTATCTCCCACTTCTTCCCTTCATTTTTGGCAACAAGAGAGGGTGAGAGACTGCAAAACTTGAGTGAGAGAATGTTCTTCAAGTGTGGGAGAAGAGGAAGAAAGAAAAAGAAGCAAGGAAGAACCAAGGAGTATACTACAAAACTAAGTCCATGCATCATTCCCTATCTAAGAGCATCAAACAAGTAAGTAAATTTCTCAAACATTTTATCATTATCTCATAAAATAACCCTCAATCCATCTCTATAAAAAACCCTAAAAATAAAAAATAAGATCTCACTCGAAAAGGCGTCGTATGAGTAGATTAAGGGCTATCTATGTAAGATCAAGCGTTGTATGTGCTTGCATGTGAGTATTTTTGAGTTTTACAACTTGAATAGGTTATAAAACTTTGGTACGTATGAATATATGACATGCATGCAAAGAAAACACATTAAAATTAAACACAACATAAGCTAAGTTATCAAAACCCTAGATTACCTGATTTTCTAGGCATACCAACATTCTGCCACGAATTTTTAACTATCATAACTAATCGCAGAAAAATAATCTAAATATGATTTTTATGTCCATACCTAGATTTTTAACTTCTCTTTCACAAAAAATTAGTTTGAAGTGATTTCTTTAGGTAGAACTCCATATATGCCTTTTTTACCAAAGAGTGTCATATTTTGACTACTCTGAGTTGCAGACACAAATACTCTAAGTTAGAATGATAACCGAGCTTAGGTCAAGACATAGAACATGTAAATAACACATTTATCTTTCGGTCCACCAAACATGAGACAAAAATATGAAGTCTGGATAGGTCAAAAACCCTTCCCAAAGTCACCGTTATATTTCAGTGACTGACAGAGCTCTATGTCACACATTTTTGTGGGACCAAAAACCTTAGTTTTTAATGACGAAATCCAAAAATGGTTTTCATAGAAAATGTAGATAACATATTAAAGTAGAGACTGAGAAACAATCAGCCAAAAATACTCTCGGATGGACCCCCAAAAGTTTTGAACATTCACTATTGAAACCTATTATGTAGACCCTTTTTATGCTAACTGAACCCATTTTATAAAGTGGCCAAAATCATCAATTTGTTCCAAACAACTAGCCTTATCACAAAACAAGAAACTTGTAGGGGATGCCTTAAACTAAAATCTTCCCAAATATCATACTCATAGCCCTTGAATTGGTTCTCCAGAATCGTAGCCAACTGATGCTTAAATTTTGCACTTTTCTCTGTAAAGTGCTGAATGATTTTTCCTTAATTAAGATAAATGACCTTTTAACCCTAGGAATTGACCTTAGTGTTAAACATAAAAGTTATAGAAAATATTTTTATCTAATTGGTGTTCAAAAATCATAACTTAAATCCATGCCTAGGTACCCCAAAACACTATTATACTTTTTAATTTGACAGTTGAATATTTACCTTAATTTTGCTAAGTGTACAATGACATGTTATGTTATGGGACTTAAAATGTAGGCTTTAATTAAATTGTGTTGGAAGATTAGTGTATGAAAATTATTATTTGATGATTAGAATTCATGTCGTTAAGTTAAATCCATGTCTTATGAATTATAGCTTGTGCTCTGTATACTTGTAATCCACGCTTTAATGAGTTGTATCATGAGCTATACCTTTCTTAGATACCATGCTATCTATTCTTGTACATGAGAAGCATGTTACACATTATAGGCATTGTCACATTTGCATTTCGGCATATTGGAGTCCTTTCCGTATCTGCCGTTGTGGGTTGGGTTATATTAAAATTATTCTTTTCTCGGCTTCTAGTCTAGGGCATTCCTGATAGCCATTTTTGTAACTATTTTGGGATAAATTTCCTCTGAGCACCCTGGGTGTGTCCCCGGTGTTCTAAAAAAAATTTGTTATTTATGAATACTGTTGGGCACCACGGGTTTGTCACTAACCCTTTTAATTTTGATAATTTAAACTTTGGGTTGATACCAAGCGAGCATCCAAGTTTTAATGTGAATAACCCTATAAAGTCCCATCACGACAATGATAATAAGTCCCTGAGGCGGCAATGATAATAAGTCCATAAAAGCAATAAAAATAAGTCCTAAAGTGGAACTCCTATTTTTATTTATGGATACAAGTCGGGTTGGGCACTTACATCGCATTCATTTGCATCACGCACTGGTATACTTGTTCTTATATATCCTTACCTTGTTGTGATTATCAAATATGTCTGTCTCTTTGGCCTTAAATTGTATTGGGTGTTATACGATATGCATTGCATGATATTTTTTTGTTTGTTAGAAGGTTTAGAAAATTTGCTTCTGGGCTTTGGCTCATGGCATTCGTGCCACATGTGAGTGTGGTGAGTTCTTTGAGAAAGTCACCCCTAAAGAAGAAGACGAAATTAAAGAACAGAGTGAGGGGTAGGAGCCAACGGACCCCGATAATGCTAGCTGAAGAGTTGAGTTTTTACCTTTTGTTCTTTTTGTTCACTTTCTACGAGCATATTATAATTTTTGTTAAATTTTTCAGTGAATTTGTAATCGTTATGTACTTATGAACAGTTCAGAACTCTTAATGATGTAATATTTATGATATTTAAATATGAATGAATTTCTAGGATATCCTCTTTATCTATACTTATGCATGTCTCGACGTACCCGGAGGATAGGGCATCACATAACTGCTCTAATCAATGGGTCGTCCAACCATGGCCTTCTCAGCAGCAGATTGAATGATGCTGGCACATTAAGAACATGAAACTCTACTTCACTTTCCAAAGCTCCCACTGTTACAGCGAAAGTCATCAATCCGAAGACATCTCTTCACGTGTTATCATACGCTCGTACCCCTGTGCACTCGGCTTTATGTCTTACGTCTTCAATCCTAGGCAGTAAGTAGTTCGCAATGGGCATACGTTGAAGGCAGAACCGTTATCGACCAAACAAATTGGTACCCATTCCCTTAGACATTTAACAGTTAAATGCAATGGCTTACTGTGGGAAGGCTCTTCTGGTAAAAAATCCCTGTCATTGAAGGCGATAATACTGAACTATTTTTTGGGTATGAGCATTCCAACCAGTTGGTTCAGAGAGACATCAATTGGTATGTCCACGCTGTTCAAGGCTTTTAGGACGGCCTGTCAGTGCTTGTGAGGTGCTCCTTTCATCATTCATCAGAACTTGTATGACCTTAGTTTCATCAAAATCAAACCTGTTTAACAAGAAATCCTCCTCCCCGTGTTAGATCTCAAGAAGTGTGGTAGCATCACTGAGCGGAGTTGACAAGCTAGTTTTACCCGGTATAGTGATAGTTACTCTATCTTTATTCAGCTTTATCTTTTGGTGTAGGGTAGACGAGACTGCTCTAATCGATGGGTCGTGCAGCCATGGCCTTCCCAGCAGCAGATTGAATGATGCTGGCACATCAAGGACATAAAACTCTACTTCACTTTCCAAAGCTCCCACTATTACAGTGAAAGTCACCAATCCCAAGACATCTCTTCATGTGTTATCATACGCTCGTACTCCCTGTGCATTCGGCTTGAAGTCTTATGTATTTAATCCTTGGCAATAAGCAGTTCACAGCGGGCATACATTGAGGGCTGAACCGTTATCGACCAAAACAACTAGTACCCATTTTCGTAGACATTTGACAGTTATATGCAACAGCTTATTGTGGGAAGGCCCTTCTACGGGAAAATTCGTGTCACTGAACGCGATAATACTTGACTATTTTTCGGGTATGAGCATTCTAATTATTTGGTCCGAAAAGACATCAATTAGTATGTCCACACTGTTCAAGGCTTTTAGGATGGTCTGTCGATGCTTGTGAGATGCTACAAGTAACCCCAAAATGCTTACATTTTCTTGCGTCTTCTTAAGTTGTTTTAGAATTGCATCTTCCTCTTCACTATTCTGTGTTTTTGCTCTTTTTGCCTACTTCCTCGGTTCCTTTATGTCCCTACTTGGTTCCCCATTCTCTAGCTGTGCGGGCTTAAAATGTCTTTTGTTCCTTGTTAGATGCTCTATCTGCTCTTCAGGCTCCCACAGTCCTTAAAATAAGTCAACCACTTCTCGAATTTGACCATCAGGCACCCTTTCTCTTGGAAGGCCCAAAAATTGTTTGTGCTGGCTTTCTCTTCATTGTCTCCTTCATTTCCTCAAAATTTTTCCTCAATTTCCATTACGTTTTGCCAAAACCAATCAGACTCTTCACTAATTTCGGCCTCCAGCTCAAAAAGTTATGGCAATAACACTTCATCAAATGGGTCTTCATAACCGTGTGGTGGGGGAGGGCCCCAAGGTTCCCAAGAGCCTCCATGGTTGTATGGTTCTTAGACAATCGGATGCCATTCTGGCACATCCTATCTTTCATCATATTCTATATTCGTGAATTCCTGCTCGACCTCTTCCAATTTCCATATGTCGTTCTCTTCTTAGTAATCCCATTCAAGAGAACGTAAGGTAGGTCCCTCGAGTAGAGGTGTCCTCGACTTTGGCTCATGAAAAGGAATAATGTATACAGAAGGATCAAATGCAAGACTTGCGGTTCCCAAAAAATTCACTTGGGGTGAACTTTCTTCTTTTCCTTTCTTCTCCTTCTTTCCCTCGGCTTCTGTACTAACTAGTGGACTTTCTTCCAGCTAACTGTTTTCCCTATTTCTTCCCTTTTAAAAATCGAGTTGGCTTTCCCATACCAAACTTCCCCTCAGTGCCAAGCTGTATCATTGCTCAGGACGGTCGAGACATGCCATTTAATGTTGATTCCTACCTCTTCCAAATCATCTAATGCCTCAAGGCGGGCCAGATCTTTCCATAGTTATCTGATTTTTTCATCTTCCTCATCGCTACCGTTGACAGGGGAAGGAACTTCCTCCTCATAGATGATAAAGATCGAAAAATTATCAAAACTATAATCTATCAGATCCTGAATAAGGTCGTTAAGCAGCAGCACTTCTGAACTGGATGATAGAACTATAATTGGCTTTTCTTCTGTTGTGGGGACTATGAATTTTGTGGGATCAAATCTTTTCGACTCTCCTTCAACGGCGTTCACATTTTGCTCATTCGCAAGGTTGAGCAGAGGGTTAATGGTGACATTCAGTTTCTGTGTGGCAGTCGATGAAGGAATTACCTTATCTATCAAGTCCTAAATCTCATGCCAAAGGTATAATGAGTTGGGTGAAGGTTCTCTTTTGGTTTCAGGGGGGATTTTGGACTGCCGACTGAGTAGACGGCCTGGCTTGATTCGGGTTAGGACTCAACAAGTTTATTTCAAAACTCTAGTTTACAGCATTGGTGGCATTATTATGATTATTGGCATATGACTTTCGAACCATTTTCTAACTCGGTTCTCCCTTCTCAATATCCCCAAACTGTAGTGCATCCTTTATCTATACCCTAATATCGAAAATCTGCTCAAATGTCATCAATGGTTATGTGATCAGATACTTATGAAACTACGACTACAAGTTTTTCACCACTATTCTTACTTGTTCCTTCTCAGTGGGTCGATTTGTCATTTTGGCTGCCTTAGCCCTCCACTGGGTCAGAAACTCAACAAAAGATTCTTTGACCTCCTGGCGGGTTGTCTCAAGTTTTCGAGTGGTGACATCGAGCTGGATATTGTAATTGTACTAATTGACAAATGCAATAGCAATGTCCTTCCATGTTCTTGTCTTTGAAGCATCTAAAGATAAAAACTACTTATGAGCGGCTCTTGATAAAGACAGCTAGAAAAGTTAGGCATTCAACTTATCACTGATACCCATCAGTGATAAAGTTCCCACGTATATTATCAAATGGATCCTCGGGTCCCCGGTCCCGTTAAAATTCTCTATATCAGGCTTCTTGAACTTCTCAAGCAACTTAGCATCAAAAAATAGACAGAGACCCTCGACGTCTAGCATATAGTCCTGAACTCCTTGAGCTTTCCTCAAAATCTTCTCCAACTTGTTGATCTTATCAGACAAGATTGACTCCTTGGTGACCAAGATTTTTGGGATCCTCAGCCAGAAGGACTGTACAATTGTCGGTTGGGCTACCTTGGGTCCTACATTATCTTTCCAAATATTATCTCGTATACCATCCTCGGGATTATTCGAAACAACCGCATTAGGGTCTACAACCGGGGTCTACAAAGCTTGGATTTGAGTCTGACACTGAGTCTGGATCCTAACCTGATTTGTTATAGTGGTACTGGCTCCTTCAACAGTCCATTGTAATTCTAGAATTTCCCTAATCATATCAGCTATAGTCAGCTCCGGGTTTGCCATCAGCACTCTCAATTGGCTAGTACATCTGAGTCTTCGACTCAGAGATCAGGCCTAAGTGCGCATAGGTTCTTCTCTTCTCGGCACTATTATCCTAGGTCTCTAAACTAAAAGGGCTCACGTAAATCGAAAGATTCGTTAGCCACGCATAAACTCAAAATAACTCGCCCTCAATGATGGATCGGGAGGACGTAAACAAATCCTAAACGGGGTGCAAACTATACAAATAAAAACATCCATAAAAAGAAAATCACATAACCCTAAAAGATTTGTTGATCATAAAAGAAGGGTTCTAAGAATCTTTATGCACATGAAAAAGGCTGGTAGGTCTTCACTCAGTGTACCTTCTTAATAAAGTCAAGAATATACCTCCCAATACCAAGATTGGTGCAAGGCATGGTCAAAGGGTACGCAATAACTCTTTTTGCCACATCTTTAAAAGCATGTGACTAGAAAGCTTGTTGGCTTACTTGACATAACCCCGAGACAGTAAACTGATCGGGGTATTTAGTAGGCGGAGCGGGAGTTTGAGAACCAAGTACACAAATATGAACATGTAAATGTAAATACCGATGAAAAGTTTACAATTAGAACCATTGACATTTCAAGTTTAGCCCTCTTGTGATTTTTCTTTTGAAAAATCAGTTCCCAGCAGAGTCTCCAAAAAAAGTTACGGATGCTTTAGGTCGCACGAGGGGGATGCGTCGGATATCTATTTTTTTAAAATATTCTTTTCTTTGTAAAATAAAAATCCAAGATATCTAGGCATCCTTTTTGAAAAATGGAGTCGCTACTTGATTTTTGAGAAAAATAAAAAAAAAACAAAAAGAAGGTTGCGAGTCTTTTAAAAATATAATCAGAGAAAAAAAGGGTTCAGGAATTAAGGTATGAAAAGGGAAGGTTTTAGCGACCCTTTTTCTCCAATCGTGAGGTCGACCTCTACTTTGCCAATATTGGTTCTTGTTGTAGACTTTTTAAAGGTAACATAAATAGAACAGGAGGTTAAAAAGACTTCAACCAAAAACCAGCAACGAAATAAAAACCTGACTACAATCCTACAGCCATGTAACTTGATTATTATTCCTAGATATACCACACATATTGTTTGAGTAAACAAAGCAAAAAACATGCGAATAAGCGATAAACAAACAAATAAAGGTCAAAGGGTCATGTAACAATGTTTCTGTCCCTATCATGCTGTAAACAGGTTATACAAAAAAAGAAAAAGAGACTTAAACATCATATTTAAGCTACTGATTATGCATCAAACTCACGGTCGTGGCAACAACCGTTGTGGCCGTAACAAAAATAAGGTAACCGCAAAAAATAGAATAAAAATATCTCACGGCCGTAACAAATAAATATCGCAGCCATGGGTTTTAGGGGGCACAGAAAGGGTATATACATCAAATGAGGCTTACAACAAGCTCGAAGGAATAGGACGTGCAAGACAGAGACCACAACCTATTCGTTTTAGGCTAGATCCACCATTCTTCATCCTCTATACAAGCAATAACTCAAGACAGAATATAAATAGTATCAAATGTGAATAATAGAATGCTTGAAACATATTTTCTTGATACTGGCTTCACAAAAATATTACGGTCGTAATGACAGGATATAACGGCTGCAACAAAAATGAAGGAAAAAAGAATATGGAGCTTTAAAAGAAAAACAAATGCTAACATTAAATAAAAAGAAATATTAGTAAAGAATAATTAAATTAACACTAAAAGGGAAGGGAGAGGATGCTAGAAAAAAAATTACACTACTATTAAAAGAAAAGAAAAATGAAAGATAAAAGCTAGTAAAGAAAAATTAAGTTAAAAAGAAAATAAAATGGAACATTAATATTGAAGGAAAGAAAAATAAATAAGACACTAAAAATGAGAATAAAGCTACATTACAAAAAAGAAGAAAAGAAAAGAAAAATGAATGAAACAATACAAAGGAATTAAACTATATTAAAAGAGAAAGGAAAAGAAAAAGAAAATGAAATATGAAATTGAACTAAGACTAAAAAGATAAAAGAAATTAATTACAGCTATATAATTGTCAAATATGAATATAGTATTGGCAACTATATTCATATACATATAAGTGCATTATTATAACAATTAATCAACATCGATTAGTTATAATTGTCAAAACATATTAGCACTATTTAATGAATTAAAGAAGAAACCGACAAATGTGTTAAGTGTGAATGTGATAAAATTAACAACTAAAGAAGTAAAGACAGTAACCAAATTACATGAAGCAAAAAAAGATTAACTAGATAAATGAAAGAAAAACACAAATTAAGATTGAATTTAACCCGATCACTCCAAAAGAGAGAAAGTGGAGTTAGAAGGATCGGGGATCCAAATGAGGTACCTAGATTGTCGGAGAATCCTCAAGTCGGGGAATGTACTTCAGTGGTCTAATCCTCGGTCGGTGATCCAAGTGAGGCTAGCAATGTAGGCATCAAAAGGGCTTAGATCTCGGTATTTCAGCAGGACTTCGGCATCGGGACTCGAAATTGCTCAGCACCTCGGTAGAGTTTCACTGTCAAAACCTCACACTTCAATTTTGTCCTTGAAAATGTACCAGAGGTACGGTATTTATAGAGTTCTTCAACCAATGAGATGTTGTCACGTTTTGGGGACAAGTCAGGCCATTTGAAGTTGGTGGTCACTATAATGTAAGTTGGTGATCGCCATATTTTTGAAAGGTTCCACAAAGTTCTACGGTGGTCGCCATGATGCAAGCTGGTGGTCGCCATATTTGGTTAGGGTTTCCAAGAGATTCTACTGGCGGTCGCCACAATGAATATGGCTGTCGCCTTATTTGGGCAGCAAGTTTCAATGGTTCGACAAAATTTCATTGGTTTGAAGGTTCCGGGTTTAAATACCAAGCTTGGATTACTTATCGAGGATCGTAATGAGGCACCATTCTACTTGTTTTCATCATCGAATTCACCAAAGATTAGGCGGGATCAAACTGGGGTGTCTACACCGTTATATTTTCATATCCTCATAACACATAGATATGAAGGTGTACAGAATGAAGTCCATCACCCATTTGGTCTAGGCCAGATCTGCCATTCATTACCCAATAAAAAGATAAACTGAAGTACAGAAAGAAGAAATACTAAGAAGAACAGCAAAAAGATGTACAAACTTGAAATGAACATATAACAGAGAATTTTGAAAAGGATTTTTTCATTTTTGGCATTAAAACAATGTCACGTCCGTAACAACAAAATGTTACAGTCGTTCATATAGAGAGGCATAAATGTACTGGCGCATATAAAAAAGGCACGGCCGTAACTGTGGGCTTAACAAAACATACGGCCGTAACATAAAAATGTCATGGCCGTCATGTTTTAGTACCCCAAAAAGCTTTTGTTGTGTTCAATATGCTTGTGAGCATCGAAATATGATGCAAATAAATGTAAATATACGAAATAGAAAGCTATAAATATACTGCTAGTAATGAAAACTTGAAGAAAATAAATGTTTACATTGATATGGATGATAAATAAGCAATAAAACAATAGAAACCTTATCCACGACACCCTCAGGGGAAGGGAATGAGGGTTTAAGAAAAGTCATGGTGTCCTAAGGTTATCTCGTGTGAGTATCCACCTCGAATAGCCCCTCAGTGGTAAGAATATGATACCTCCAAGCTAATATATGTGCTCCAAGAACTCTTCTAGGGCAAGCAAGAACACGAACTAAGCTTGGGAAGTATGGAATGGATGGGAGAATATCGAATAGGAGAATATTTTAACAGAGTTTGGGCCTTCAGTTATGTCTCTCTCTTGTTTCTGCTTGAAATTGCCGCCTATTTATAGGCAAGGCCAGCAACACAGACCCCTTCTGAGATGCTGCCACTTGTCCAAAAAAGGTAATAGTAATGGCTGCTACCTTTTTGTTTTTGTACAGTGCAGGCAGCTACCATTCTTGTGATAAAAAGGACAACCAAAACTTTTAAAAGTCATTGCCTGGATAAAAAAGCAACGACCGTGACAAAGAAAGTCACAGCTTGATTTAGGGTTTTTAAAAAAGATTACGACCATGAGAGTAAGGACATGGCCTGTTCTAGGATTTTTTAAAAAGGTGGTGGTCGTGTGGATGGGAATGTCACGGCCTAAAGGTTTCTTAGGATTTTTTAATTTTGAGCCATATTTGTGAGTTTGCTTGCTTGGGGGTATCTTTGAGCATGATTCTCATACTTTCTTCATTGGGGTGCATTTGAGATGAGTGCCCAAGATTCGTCTTGATCAGATTGGGGTGTCTACAATGCCCACCCTCTTTTTTAGACTACTCATTTCTTTCGAGTTGAGTTTGAGGTTCTTATTAACGTACGAAGGATTACTAGTGTGCTACCATCAACCCAACCTGATGCTGTAGATTGAGGAGGCACTCACAGATGACTCTCTTTTTTTGGTGACCATAGGCCTTTGTAACACCTTTAATCCCACTTTTCTTTCTCTGCAGGATCGTTACAACTTGGGTTCTCTATTTCATTGTTATTTTTCTATTTAATAGTTGTAATATTGAGCATATAATATAAATGTTATTAAAAATGTTTAAATTCATGCCTTTGTTAATAAAGCATCCTAGAAGCATTAGGATAGTTATGTTGTTGTGTATTTTTTGCATATTCAAACACAATCACACACTGTACACTATTAAACTTTGCTAAATTTTAATAAAGTAACAGCCGCAACCACTACTACAACTGTGATTTTTGTTTCGTTGGATATAATGGGCGCATGTAGGGACTTGGTCCCATTTTATTTTAGAAGGCTAATTAAAAACTTGTTATGAGACTTCAGGTGAAAGATGGAAGTAGGTTTTATTGTGCAAGAAAATTAAAATTCGATCGTGGTTATGATTGTTGACAAGGATTTCAAGCTTAGACACGTATGAAAAGTAATTATTGTGAGTTAATTGAACGAGCCTTGAAGTGTCGGAATAAAACTTGGATTTCAATTTTATTTTTCCTTCCTTAGTATGCTGTCCAGAGAGGGACCGCTTGAGCGGTCTCAAGACCGATCGAGCGATCTGTGCCGGGAAGAGACTTTAAGTTGCAGGTTTAAGTGTTTTTCATTCATTCTATCCTTCTTCCTCTCTCTCGCTAAAATTTGAAAGAAGACCTAGGGTTTGGTCTTCGAGATCCTTGGAGCCATCTTTGTCCCTTTAAAAGGGATTTCTTGCCTCCCTTTCGAGTGAGCAACCGTTGGAGAGTGAAGATGTGCGTTGGAAGCTCCTCCTTGACCGCGCAATTTGAGATTGGATGGTTTGGAGCATGCTAGGTGCTTGATTCATGTTGACGGGACATAAAAACGATAAGATCTATGACTATCTGTGAAGATTTGTTTAATATATGTTGTGTATTTTGAGTTTATACATGAAAATGTGAACAAACTATGTTTTGAAAACCTTAAGTTACGATTTGGGATTAAAGCATGTTAAATTTTAAGGATTTAGATTATTTATAGTGTTTTGATCTAAACAATATCATGGAAGAACCTTTAACTTGTATTTTGAAGGGTTAAGGTTTGATTATTGTCAAAATCATGAAAAATTAAGAGTTTTGGGGTTGTTGAACCCTAGTGGAGAAATTGGTTACACTTTTGAAAAATTAAAATTTGAATTATTTTATTGATAAGTAAATTCCACGAATTTTGAGAACGAATGAAATTGGTATAGTATTGGGTTGAGAAATTTGAATTAATTTAATGAATTGGAAAATGTGAATAGTGGCATGTGATATGAAAATTGATTGTATTTCATTATGTTAATTCAAGTACAAGAATGATAAAGATATGTAAATTATTGGTAATAAAAACCTTAATGGTGTTGAGTTTGGCGAGAGAAACTGTGTTGACAGTTGGACTCGTATTGTGTTAGGTGTAAATAACTTAATTAAGTTATCGTGTGAATAAAATGATTAAGTTTGGGCACAAGTCGCTCCTTGGTGAAAGACCAAAAACTTGTGAAATGGAAGGTAAGCCCTTCTTTCGGGTTAATTTTCGTAAAAGTGTGCTCTTGGGCGGCCCACCCATTGATGTTTCCAAAAAAAATCGAAAATGTGTGCTCTCTATGTTAGGTTATAGAATGAGTATTTATTTATTAGGCCTCACGTGACCCGGTGGCGATAAATATGCATGGGTCTATAAGCGTCGTCCAGACTTGGTACTTAATTAAATCAATGAATAAACTTGGGCTTGTAAAGCCATATGATGAAATCGGTGAACGTGAGACTTATGAAAAACCTTGATAATTGTCGTAATGTGGAAAGTAAAACAGAATGAAATGAAATGGAAATTCGTATTAATCAAGTTGGATTGGAGATGATGGGACTAAGTAACTAATTATGTGTGTGTTGGTTTTAGGTAAAAAAAAAAGAAAACCGGATATGTGAATAGGTTTTTGAAAGAAAAATGGGTTGGCTTTTGGGGTACAAAGTTGTTGAGCATTCACATGGTCATCCTCATATATCATGCATATATTCTTATTTAGTCTATTTCCTATGAGCCTCGGCTCATGTTGTTTAACAACATTTCAGGTGATCATGATGATTGAGTTATCTTCTAAAAGGAAATACGATTGGGACCTCATGTGGTCGCCATCCTTGAAAATATTATGAGCATATCTTAAGTTGTATCGTTAGAGACCTTGGTTGTAATGTTGCAGTTTAAGTTACATTTGAGGAAAGTGTTGGATTCAATAGTTTGTAAGGCCTTAAGGCTAAGAGCACATTCTTTGTATGCATGAGAGAACGTTTGGGTTAGTTTCTATGTTTTTCAATGAGTAGATGCTGGTTTCTTATGATTTAGGAAGTGTTTTGAGATGTTTTTTATACTCTTTTATTCCTATATCTTTTGAATGAATAGCACAAAATGCTACTTTTATAAGGGTTTTATTGTGGGAAGTAAAAATTTTGAGATCAAAATCGAAAAAGCTGTCCACGGTTGGACCATTCAAGCGGTCTATTGGGCGGTCTAGTGAACCTCTCAGGTTTCTTTGTGTCTGGGCAAAAATACCCCAACTGCAGAGAGACCATTCGAGCGGTCATTTGATCGATCAAGCAGTCTGACTTGTTGGACGATTTTTGTGCCTTTTGGTCTTAAAACCTATTTTTCAAAGGGATGTTTACCTAAGGTTTTCAAACTTCTTTTGAGTTCCTTTTGACTTCAAATCATGGTTTCTTTTGATAAAATATTTCTCTTTTCAAGTTTTCTCTTGCAAACAGCTTGGGTTTTTATGGTTACGATATCGGGGTGTTACGCCGCAACTTCTAGTTGCCACGAATTTGTAACGGCCGCTATATTTAATAGCCACAACCGTGATATCTTATTTATTTTATTAATAGCCATAACCTCTGGTTGTCACGATCGTGATCTTTTTGTTAGCATAATAGCCTAAATAATTTGTAGAGTGTTGTTTCAATTCTGCTTTTGAATAAGTGAAGCAAGATAGGTGCAAAAATAGTCCAACATGGTCCTTAAGTATTTTATTTTCTTTGAAACTATGATAGGTAAATTTTTGATTTTATTGTTTGGTTTTGTATGGACTCTCTTTAACCTCCCTTTCTGTATTTGTTACTTTTAAAAATTTTAAAATTAGAACCGAATGTGATTAAGTAGGGTTCGATCTAACTATTAGGCAAAATGAGTGCCTAACACCTTCTTCATTTCGTACCTTAGTCCCGAACCCTCTTTCAATAGTAATGCAGACATGTGGTTCTTTTTTTTTTTTAGTTTTCTTAATTTTTCTCAAAAATCAAGTAGCGATTCCATTTTTTACGTGTTTAGATATTTTGCTTTAAAAAAGAAAAATATTCTTTTTCAAAAATGAATATCCAAACAAGACTCATCTTTCTTTTCTGAAAGAAAAACCCGATGGCCTCCTCTTTGGAACACCACACTTACCTCATCGTCAAACTTAATAGACTTATAGAGCTTAACTGAGTTGTTACCGTGTTGATGTTGTTCAAGTGATCTGCAAGTGACCCACTTTTTTCCATCTTTAGGTTGACTAATCTGTGTATTAGATAGACCTTGTTGCTTGCAGTAGGTTTTTCATATATATTGGTCAAAGATGCTATCAAACCCACTGTAATCTTTACTTTCACAATATTGAAGGCGATGTTTCGCGATAGAGTTAATCGAATAATCCCAAGGCTTATATGTCAAGGAGAGATCGTTCTTCCTCATGAATCTTCAAGTTTTTCTCCCTGAAGGGGTAGATATAGATTCTTCTGGTATAGATAATCTTTAATCTACATCTTTTAGGATTCAAAGTTTACATTGGTGAAATTCCCCAAATTGGCTTTCCCATCTTGTTCCGCCATCGCTGTCACTCAATAAAACCTAAAAATCTCATACCAGTTGTTAGGGTTAAGAACAAACCCTCGACAGGATATTTGAGATAAATGAGTGGGAACAAACACAACAAAGAATCACACGCAAGAAACACAAGATATATGTGATTCAACCAACTACGACTACATCCATGGATGCTGTAGGTATTATGAATATATATGAAAAGTTATACTTTTTTGTAATAAATTTTATTATTTATTTTATTTATTAATAAAAAATTTTATTTATATTTTAATAAAAATCTGTATGAGCAATATTTGCACTGCATTATTTACTTATTGTTATGCATGCATTTCTTTTATTCTATATAGTATATGATTTAGTATATAGAGTTCAGTTTACACACAAAAAATTAAATTATCAGTTCTTATAGAAATATAAAATTTTTGTTCACAGTTTTAGATTAAAAATGGATATACCATCGAGAGAACTGTAGTATGGTGTTTTAATAGGTCTCTCTTGATTATAGAGAATGGTATAGTTCTAACTCACTGTGCTATTGTGCTTTGTGTGAGTTGAATAAGACCGTATTGTGGTAATTATTTTTATAATGATCGTATAAAATAATTAAAATCTTATGATTATTATGAGTGTTTATATTCTTATTCTCGAAATAATTGACAGACACATATATTTAGTGTTTGTTATTTTGTTTTATAAAAAAGTTAGATCTTTAAGATTAATAAGCTTGGTGGATTGGATAACAACATTATGTATATTGTAAATATTAATTATTAACAAAATTCACATCCCTATATATGAATTTGTTAGTTCTAGACAACTCAAGAGGGGAATGAATTGGGTCTTAAAAAGATAATAACAATTTTTTAAAACTTTTTTAAAAATCTTTTAATATTGCAAACAAATATAACAAGGAAATCAAAAATTAAAGCAATGCAAATATTTAAGAGGTTAGGGATAGAGAGAATGAACCAAACACCAAGGATTTATAGTGGTTTGGTTTTTTCCAAGTCTCACAATCTCAAGATTTATCTTGAGAATATTTACAAGGATACGAATATTTACGGGCACATTCAAAAACCTTAACAGCATCAAGATGATTATATGAAAATATTCTCCTATTTTCTTGTATTTACTCTTGAGCACTTCTTTGGTGAGATTTACTCACTCAAAGGACAAATGGTGACTCACCATTTGATACAATAAATAAAATAATTAAATGAGAATTATTCACTCTCTTTATAGAAATTGATTAGTAATAAATAAAGAGGTAAAGAGAGGTGAGGTACAAGAGTTGGAGTTACAGCAATAAATGAAAGTATAAATATTTTGAGTATGAATCAAATAATAAAATAGTAATTGTAAGTCTCTAGAGAGTTTAAATGCTGAGGAGTAACTGCTTATATAAACTCTTAAGCATTCATGACCATTGGAGATAGGTGAGAGCATTAAATGCCAAAAATCCAACCGTTGAAGTCTGCCGCGAATTTAAATTTTCGTCGTAGGTGTCGACACTTTTTCTTTAGGGTCGACATAAAATATCTAGGGTAAGGATATTCAACTGATTAGGTCGACTCAATTCGTCTGAGGTGTCAACACAAATTTTGTAATATTTCTCACCAACACAACGGTATCGACACATTTGGATATTGTTTCGACTCAATGGTTCTTCAGCTTCTCGGAGAGGGCAATTTGTGTCGACCCAAATCTTCTTGGTGTCGACACTAGAATTCTACAGGAACCCTCAGAAAATTTGTGTCGACTCAAGATTTCTTCAAGTGGGGTCGAGATATTTGTGTCGACTCGTCTTCAATTTGTGTCAACACACAAAATTCTGCAAGTGGCCATGGAACTTTTGTGTCAACTCATTTTTCATTTGTGCTGAAAGTTTCGAATATCAAAAGTGAGAAACCACTTTTGTGTTGACTCAAAATCAATTTGTGTCGACTCTTTTTGAGCGCAGAGAGCTTCGGTTCTTTTATATCGACTCAAAATACTTAGTCCTGAAAATATCTTTAACAAACGGTTAGGGTGTTATACCATTTATTCAAAGGTGTTGACACACTTGATATTTTTAAGTATATTTTGCCTCAAAATTTTGACTCAATTACCAATTGGGTTCAACACAAAATATTCTCATACTCAATAATACTTATGTGTTTTAATCTTTTTGAAAGATTTGTCATTTTTTTTTTGCTGAAGGTGTCAACTCATTTATTCAATTTGTGTCAACACATTTTTTTTGAAAAATATAAAAATTATCCTTTTAAATCCATTTATTTTTTGAAAATAAATTTATAAAAATTATTAAAATCAATATAAAAAGTCATTGGTCTAACAATCTCCTCTTTTTTGATGATTACAACAATTTTAATATTTTTTTAAAAATATTTAAAAATATTTTTCAATAAGAGTTCTCTCCTTATCGATATGCCTTAAACAGAATATATATTCATAATAGTTAGACATACATTCAACAGAGTAATATACATTTGTAAGATGATTTGCAAATTTAATTCAGAAGCATTCTGAATTTATTAAAAATTCGTGCATCAAAAACAAATATGTGTAAAGTGATTTTTCAAAATTCAACCATCAATCATAGATATATAATTGGTATGCTATCAAATGATGCTAAACAAGAATTGTTATACACAAACACACGTATAAGCATTCATCCATAAAAGAAGTATGATAAAGATAGTATGTTTTTCAACCACACACCATCACAGACAAACAAATATATATTTAACGGTTATATCTTCTCCTTCAAAATCAAAAACTACCGAATAAATAAATATTTGTTAATGTTTCCATTCACTTCACTTCACTGCACACCACTTACCTTACATTTTCTTTTCTCCCATTTTGGAATCAACAAAAGAGGGGTGGTCACTGTTGATGCCATCAACCGTAACCACCCCTCTTAGAGCCATTTTAAGTGGTCTTCAACCTTGCGGGTGTTGTTGTGAATAACGGTGATAATGCCCTTATCATATTTTTTGCATACTTACTGCAGAATAACTTTGTTGCAATTAACAATGGACACAAGGCTATCATCCAGAGTCTTGCACAATGCTCTGCTAGCATCAGTAGCGTTCTTAACATCACGCAAGAGAGCAAAATTTTTCTTATCAAGGTGTTTCACTTTGTCAGACAGGGATGATATGGTGCTATTTAAGTCAAACATGTCTTAGTCGATTTTAGCTTGAAAAGAAGCCAAGGAGGAGGACAAAGAAGATGAAAAGCCATTGATTTAAGAAATAATTTCAAATAAATCAACAAAAGGAGAAGCAAAAGAAGTAAATGGGGCAGATGGAAGATCAAAGGAAATAGGAAGAGGAGCATGTGATGGAGCATTAGAGGGTCCAAGAATGTGAGGTCGAACAGAAGGAGGAGCAGAGGAGTCAAAATCAACATGAATTGGAGAGAATTCTTAGGATGATGATGGATGGCAAGAAATAGATGGTGTTCCACATCTGGTGGTCCAAGCACCTTTAACTTTTGAGATTTGCATATGCTTCAGGGTAGAAGCACCGTACAAGTCGTGTATGGAGAAGGAAACCATCTTCTCAACAGACAAGTCAATGCCAAAGTGGTGAAAGACTTGGGTAAAAAACAAGCTGTGTGGTAGGGAGGAGTTTGATTTTCCATGAGATTGCAACATATCAGAGATAAATAGAAAACCTAGGTCAAGGTTTTTTTGTTCTAAGATACATCACGTAATGAAGATATGCATGTAAGAAATATTGTCAAGCTTGCCCATCTGAGACAAAAAAATGTGATTGACCATGTGATAAAGTATTCTCATATCGGGTTTGAGAGAGTTTGCTTCAAGGGTTTTTGATGGGTCAATCTCATCAACCTCAAAGATTTGGCGTATGGCATCATGAAATGAGAAACCTTCAGCATTAATGGAACGTTTGTTACAAGGGACAAAAATATCCCCTTCGAGAATACAAAGGATTTCATTGAGAGAGGAAGAGGTTAGGTATATTTCTGTACCTTTCACCCAAGTGGTGATGGTAGTGCTTGGAATAGATCCAATGTGGAAGTGAGCATAAAAAAGTTTGACCAAAGCGGGATAGTGTGGGTCTCGTGTTTGCAATAGTCTCTCCCACCTGAGACTAGAGAAAAGGTCTCTGAACCATATTTCAATTGAATCAAAAAAAGGGAAATCAACTGAGCGGTTGGGTATTACCTTTCGGTTGACGAATAAGGAGAAGTATAGTTGTTAAAACTTTGAGGATTTGAAACTTAGTGCCTCCATCATCGCCACCTCTTCAGTCTTCGTTGCCGTCGCCGTCGTAGTTGTTTTCTTCCTTTTTGAAACCCTGAGGTTTGAGGACCTGGCATCTCCGATGCATTTAACACCCTTACCCATTATTTTTGGAGGCATTGTGAACGATTGAGGGTAGATTTGAAGAAGGAAGAGGAGTTCGAGTCGACACGACTTTTTGAAAGACAAAAAAATATGGGAGATGAACAATCGTGTGAGAGAGAGAAAACGATGCGACTGGAGGGGTCAGTGCCTCTTATATAGGCATAAAGATTTATGTCGGCACAAATTTCAATTGGGTTGACACTTTTCTTCGCGAGTGTGGGTATCCAAAGCAAGAAATTGTGTTGAGACTTTTTCAGAAGGTGTCGACACTTTCGACTGTTTGAGTCGACACGATTAAGCTTTGCGTCGACCCAAATTTATCGAGAGTCAGACAACAAATTTGAGTCGCACTATATAGAAAGGGGTTGACACTTTTTCCCGTAGTGTCTTTTCTATACAAATATGGGTCAACTCAGGCACATATGTGTCAACACTTTTATAAGTGGTGTCGACACTTTTCACTCGTCAATGAAGAATATCAAAAGTATTAAAATGCATTAAAAAGACATGGTTAGTATGACATATTAATCATGAATTAGGAGTACATAACATACCAAGTTCTCTTCTAATATAGTATATTCTTTCTTCATTTAAAGGTTTTGTGAAAATGCCAGCTAGTTGGTAACCTATGCCTATGAATTCGAGTTTGATATTACCTTTTTGCACATGGTCTCTTATAAAATGATGTTTTATCTCAATATGCTTGGTTCTGGAGTGTTGTATTTGGTTTTGGATATATTTATGGCACTTGTGTTATCACATTTTATAGGAATATGATCTAAACAAAAACCATAGTCCTCTAGTTGTTGTTTCATCCAAAGAACTTGTGCACAACAGCTTTCGGCTCCTATGTACTCAGCCTCGGCTGTAGACAAGGCTACTGAATTCTGTTTCTTGTTAAACCAAGAGATTAGTAAGTGTCCTAGGAATTGACATGTTCCACTTGTACTTTTTCTATCCACTTTACATCCGGCAAAATAAGCATCTGAATAGCTAAACAACTCAAAGGTTATTCCTCTATGATAGAATAATTCTAGATTTTGTGTACCTAAAAGGTATCTAACGATGCACTTAACAACGGTCACATGTGATTATTTAGGATTTGATTAAAATCATGTACACATACATACACTGAACATTATATCAGGACGACTAGCAGTTAAATATAATTGAGATCCAATCATACCTCTATATTGCTTTTCATCTACTGCTATACCATATTCGTCCTTGTCAATCTTTGTTGTAGGACACATCGGGGTTCCCATAAGTTTTTCTTTTGGCATGTCAAACATCTTCAATATGTCCCGTGTGTACTTCGCTTGATTAATGCAGATTCCTTCTTAAGTTTATTTGATTTGAAGTCCAAGAAAGTAGTTGAGCTATCACATTATCCTCATCTCGAATTCTCCCTGCATACACTTATTAAAGTTTTTGCAAAGAGATTTTTTAATTGAACAAAAAATAATGTCATCTACATAAATTTAGACAACTAACATATCATTTTCTTGAGACTTGATGAAAAGAATGGCATCAATTTTTTCTTTTACAAACTTATTTTCAATCAAGAATTTTCTTAGCCTTTCATACCATGCTCTAGGTGTTTGCTTTAAACCATAAAGAGCCTTGGTAAGTTTGTAAATATAGCTTGGAAAATTTAGATTTTCAAAGCTAGGAGGTTGTTTCACTAAACTTTCTCCGCGATAAAATCATTTAAAAATGCACTTTTGACATCTATTTGATCGAGTTTAAAGTTTTTAAAGCATGCAAAAGCAAGCAACATCTTAATAACTTCAAGCCTAATCACAGGAGCAAAAGTCTCATCAAAATCGATGCATTCTTCTTGATTGTAACCTTGAACTACCAATCGATCTTTATTCCTAAAAATTACTCTATTCTCATCAATTTTGTTTCTAAAAATCTATTTTGTACCGATGATAGAGTGTTCTTTAGGTCTTGGGACTAAAGTCCAAAGCTTGTTTATTTCAAATTGATTAAGCTCTTTTTGCATAGCCAAGGTCTAAAACTCACCGTTTTTTGCTTTCTCAAAATATTTTGATTCAGTTTGCAAAAGAAATGCTAAATTACCACAAATATTATGTAGAGAGAATCGAGTTTTGATACCTTGAGATGGATCACCAATGATAAGATCTTTTGGGTGACTATGAGCATACCTCCACTCCTTAAGCAAATTTGAATTTTCAAGATTTGAGGATCCAGCAGCCTATTGGACTTCATTAAGTTGAGGATTTGAAGCTTCCTCTTGATTCGGTTCTTCTTTTTCTTTGATGAAGATATCTTCAATACATTTTTCTGTGTCAACCAAGTTATCTTCACAAAAATCTTTTGAAGAGCCAATGTTAACTTCATCAAAAATATGTATAGATTCTTCAACAACTATGGCCCTTTTGTTGAAAACTCTATAAGTTTTGCTAGATAAAAAATATCTTAAGAAAATACCTTCATCAAATTTTGCGTCGAACTTGCGCGAAAGTTGCTGATGTTAGGTTTTCGTCCATTTCATAACTCATATGGAATTTTCTTGAGAGAAGCTTGTATCATAACTCTGTTTATGATAAAACAAGTGGTATTGATAGTCTCGGCCCAAAAGTATCGTGATAGATTATTTTCACAAAGCATGATTCTAACTATTTCTTCTATTGCCTTATTCTTCCTCTCAACAATTCTATTTTGTTGAGAAGTTCTAGGAGTAAAGAAGTTATGGTTAATTCTATTTTTATCACAAAATTTTTTAAAATTGTTGTTTTCAAATTCTCTATCATGATTACTTCGGATACTTATGATTTGAAATATCTTTTTTATTTTGAACTCTCTGAGACAGTTTTGCAAATGAGGCAAATGCTTCATCCTTATAAACTAAGAATAGCACCTAAGTATATCTATAGAAGTCATTAATAATAACAAAGGCATATCTCTTGCCTCCAAGGATTAAAGTCCTTGTTGAACCAAATAAGTTCATGTGCAATAGTTGTAAGGGTCTAGAAGTTAAAATTTTATTTTTAGAATAAAAAGAACTTTTAACTTGTTTGCCTTGTTGACATGCATTACGCACTTAGTCTTTTTCAAATTTAATTTGGGATAAATCAATCACCAATTCTTTTTTTAAAAGTTTAGAAATCAAGTCCATATGTGCACGTCCAAGCCTTCTATGCCACAACCAACTATTATCACTCAAGGCAGCTAAGCACTTGGTGTCATTTTTGAAAAGATTATTTAGAGTAAATGTATAAACATTTTCATACCTATGACTTTTAAAAATAACTTTGTTATTGATTGAATCTTTGATAATATGCTTAACATGATCAAAGACAATCTTGTGGCATTTGTTACAAAGTTGGTTTATATTAAGAAGGTTATGTTTCAAACCATCAACGAGCAAAATATTTTCAATAGAAGAGGAAAAATTTTTATCAATACAATCAATTCCTATGATTTTTCTTTTGCTATTGTTACCGAAAGTTACAAATCCACCATCCTTTGATTTGAGAGATACAAATATAGATTGATCGCCTGTCATGTGTCTTGAGCAAGCGCTATCAAGTGTTGGTATCCGCCCCATTTGGGTGGCACAATTATATTAGAAGTATAATATTATTAGGAGTCATATATATTATATTAGTATTAAAATTATATTATAATGAAAAAGAAAAAAAAAGGTCGCCGGATATTGATTTGGGAATCCTAACTTCGTTAGGAATTTCATTTGTTTTGGAAGTCCTGTTTGGTATGGCATAAAGCCTTAATAGGCTTAGTTTATATAAATACCCATTGGGTATTCGGTGGTTAACAACACACAATCTCATAATAGCAATCCAATTCTCCAAATCAGAGAATTCAAGACACAGCAGCAACATCGCAACAGTGAGCGCGAGGGAGGTATTTTTGCCAAAACAGTCTACTTCTTGTGCAAAGATCGGATGTCAAACGAAACCCGATCGCCATGAGATTTTACGGAAAACTCTCGGTGCCTGATTCTTGATAACCAACGGCTTCAATTATCAACCGATGAGATCTACACTTGAGTTTATTTTTCGGTTGGAATTCACCTTACAGTGACGGTATTTAAAAAATTTTCGAGAATATTATTCTTGATGTTGTCATCCTCTGGGTATGCTTAGAGAGTTATTTCTGTAAACTCATTATTTTGACATAGTGAAGATTTGGAATCGAATTCTGGTCCCGTGGTTTTTTTCCTTAGGGGTTTTCCACGTAAAAATCGGCGTCGTGCAATTATTATTTTTATTATTTTTATTGTTATTGTTGATCTCATTCTCTAATCAGACACAAAAGGAGGGGAAAATATTATTCTGTTGCTGGCTATTTTATTTAATTTTTCCCAACAGTGGTATCAGAGCACGGTTCAAATACGATTCGGGTATATTCAGTTCTTGTTTTTGATTAAATAGAGGAATCATTTGGTGCTATGATTAAATTGAATTCATCGAATTATTCGATACGAAAACTGCGGATGGAAGATGTCCTTTACACTATAAACTTATATCTACCGATTGAATGTGACAGTAAGAAGCCAGAAAAAACTACTAATGATGAGTGGAAGGTTATGAACAGAAAAATAGTGGCTCAAATCCATACTTGGGTGGATCAAAGTATTTTTTACCACGTGGCTCAAAAAACCAATACCCATATGTTGTGGAAGAAATTAGAGTCAATGTACGAGAGGAAGACTGCGCAGAATAAAGCATCATTGATCAGACAGTTGGTGAATCTAAAATACAAAGACAACCGAAGTGTAGCCGAGCACCTCAGTGATTTTTAGCAATTGATCAATCAGTTGACTACTATGAAGATGGTTTTGGATGACGAGTTACAGGCCATACTTCTATTGAGTTCCTTGCCAGATAGTTGGAAAACACTGGTTGTGACAATCAGTAACTCAGTACCGAACGGCGAAGTCACCATTGATATGGTGAATGATAGCATGTTCAATGAGGAGGCAAGACGGAAGGAGTAGGGGATTTCAGCCGAGTCAAATGCCATGGTCACATACAAGAGGGGGAGGAGTACAAATAGAAAATCTTTCAACAACGACAGGTCAAGAAGCAAGTCAAGAGGGAAATCTCAATCCAAGAAGGAGATTAAGTGTTTCTATTGCGACAAAATAGGGCACATGACAAAGGAATGTAAAAAATTGAAAAGGGATAAGAAACATGACAAGTTTGACAACAAGAAAGATCAGAAGGATACAGTTGCAGCAGCTTCAGATGAAAGGGAGACCATCATTGTTTGTGATGATGGGTTCATTGGGATCACAAGATAGGACTCCGGTTGGGTGATTGACTCAGGTGCCTCCTTCCATGTTACCGCACACAAGGAATACTTCATGACTTATACAACTAGCAATTTTGGTCACTTCAGAATGGGTAATGATGGTATGTCCGACATAGTGGGAATGGGAGATGTCAGTTTGGAGACCACTACAGGCTGCAGATTAGTACTCAAGAATGTCAGACACGTGCCAGATATTAGGTTTAATCTCATATCCACCGGTCAGTTGGATGATGAAGGCTATAAGAATCACTTCGGGGACAGAAAGTGGAAACTCAGCAAAGGGTCCCTAATTGTTGCAAAGGGAAAGAAGACATCCAGTCTCTACACCTTGGAGGCAAAGCTTAGCAAAGGAGTAATCAGCACAGTTGAGCAAGACGCCACTACCGAGCTATGGCACAAACGACTCGGACACATGAGTGAGAAGAGCATGCAAGTTCTAGCAAGGAGAGAGCTTCTACCTGAGGTAACGGGTACTTATTTCAAAACTTGCATTCATTGTTTAGCTGGTAAACAACACAGAGTGCCGTACAATAGAGTCCATGCATCTAGGAAGTTAAATATTCTAGACTTAGTACATTCTGATGTTTGTGGTCCTATGAATACTACAACTATGGGTGGTGCTAGATATTTTGTGACATTTATTGATGACCATTCACGAAAGGTTTAGACATATGCTTTAAAAACTAAAGACTATGTGCTAGATGTGTTCAAGCAGTTTCAGGCTAGTGTGGAAAGATAGACAGGAAGATCGTTGAAGTGCATCCGGACTAAAAATAGTGGTGAGTACCGAGGATCGTTCCAACAGTACTATGAAGTTAAGGGCATCAAGCATGAGATGATCATCCCAAAGACACCAAGACAGAATGGGCTAGCAGAAAGGATGAACAGGACAATTATGGAAAGGGTCAGATGTATGTTTTCACATGCAAAATTACCAAAGACTTTCTGGGGCGAGGCAATGAGGACAGCAGTTGATCTGATAAATCTATCTCTATCAACTCCACTTGAGGGTGATGTACCAGAGAGAGTATGGACGGAAAAAGAGATCTCCTACGAGTACTTGAAGGTATTTGGGTGTAGAGCATTTGTTCATATTCCTAGAGATGAAAGGTCAATGCTTGACGGGAAATCAAAATAGTGCATCTTTCTGGGATACGGCCGAGAAGAATTTGGGTACAGACTTTGAGATCCTGTTGACAAGAAGATCATCAGAAGCACATACGTCGTCTTCTTTGAGGACGAAACCATAGAAGACATGAACAAGAAAAAGAACCAGCTACACAGGCAGAATATCCAATTGATACAGATCTAGTCCTTCCACCGATCGTGCATAATAATGATGAGGGAGACACACAAGACAATGCGGATGCTGATGAGGATACACCTACAGTTGGGGGTATAGTCCCAGAAGAGCAGACAGAGCAGGCTCACATTGATCCCCTAGCAGAGCCACAGTTGAGAAGGTCTACCAGGGAGCGTCAAGCCTCTAGCAGATATCCACCTACCGAATATTTGATGCTCACAGATAGAGGAGACCCAAATTGTTATCAAGAAGCAGTTGAACATGAACAGAAGAACGAGTGGATAAAAGCCATGCAAGAAGAGATAAAATTCCTACATGAGAATCAGACATATGATCTAGTAAAGCTGCCAAAAAGTAAGAGAACATTGAAGAATAAATGGGTCTACAGACGGAAAACAGAAGAAAGAAACTCACAGCTGAGGTACAAGGCTAGGTTGGTTGTGAAGGGATTCAGTCAGAAGAAAGGCATTGATTTTGAAGAAATCTTCTCACCTGTTGTAAAGATGGCATCCATTCGGACAGTTCTCGGGTTAGCTGCAAATTTTGATTTTGAGATTGAGCAGATGGACGTGAAAACAACATTCTTCCACGGTGACTTAGAGGAAGAGATTTACATGGAACAACCCAAGGGGTTCAAAGTCAAAGGTAAAGAGAATCTAGTGTGCAAGCTAAAGAAGAGTCTGTATGGGTTAAAGCAGGCATCGCGGCAGTGGTACAAGAAATTTGATCAGTTCATGGCCGAACACAAGTTCAAGAAGACCGCTTTCGACCATTGTGTGTTCCTAAAGAAAATTACAGAAGGTGACTTCATTATATTGCTGCTATACGTAGACGATATGTTGATCATCGGTCATGACATGAGTAAGATTCAGAAACTAAAAGAAAAGTTGAGCAAATCCTTTGCAATAAAGGATTTGGGACCGGCTAAGCAGATACTTGGCATGATGATCACCCTGAACAGAAAGAATCACATATTATGGCTCTCACAGGAAAGGTATATTGAAAAGGTACTTCAGAGGTTCAACATGAAAAAGGCTAAACCTGTAAGTACTCAACTTGCTAGTCATTTTACACTCAGTTTACAGCAAACTCCAGCAAGTGAGAAAGACAGGGCAGAGATGGAAAAAGTTCCTTATTCATCCGCAGTTGGGAGTCTGATGTATGCAATGGTGTGTACAAGGCTAGACATAGCATATGCAGTTGGCATGGTGAGAAGATTTTTGTCAAATCCAGGAAGGGATCACTGGGAAGCAGTGAAGTGGATCTTTCGGTACCTTAGAGGTACTTCTAGAGTTTGTTTATGCTTTGGTCAAGGCAAGCCTGAGTTGGAAGGTTTCACAGACGCTGATATGGCAGGAGATGTTGATTCTAGAAAATCTACATCATGATACAAGCTTACATTTGCAGGGGAGCTATATCATGGCAGAGCAGATTGCAGAAGTGCATTGCACTATCCACCACAGAGGCCGAGTATATTGCAATGGCCGAAGGTTGCAAGGAGATGCTGTGGATGAAGAGGTTATTACAAGAGTTGGGGTTGACACAGAAGAAGTATGTACTTTTCTGTGACAGCCAAAGTGCTATTCATTTGAGCAAGAACCCATAATTTTACTTACGGTCAAAACACATTGACGTGAGATATCACTGGATTCGAAATGTGTTGGAAAAAAAGTTATTACAGTTAGAGAAGATTGATACCGACCAGAATGGTGCAGATATGATGACAAAAACTCACCCCACGGAGAAGTATAATTTTTGCAGAAAGACAGTAGGTATGATGGATCCCCCCACATGAGCCGGAGGGGGAATTTGTTGGTGTCCGCTCCATTTAGGGTGGCATAATTATATTAGAAGTCTAATATTATTAGGAGTCATATATATTATATTAGTACTAAAATTATATTATAAAGAAAAAGAAAAAAAAAAGGTCGCCGGATATTGATTTGGGAATCCTAACATTGTTAGGAATTTCATTTGTTTTGGAAGTCCTGTTTGGCATGGCATATAGCCTTAATAGGCTTAGTTTTTATAAATACCCATTGGGTATTCGGTGGTTAACAACACACAATCTCAGAATAGCAATCCAATTCTCCAAATCAGAGAATTAAAGACACAGCAGCAACAGCGCAACAGTGAGCGCGAGGGAGGTATTTTTGGCAAAACAGGCTACTTCTCGTGCACAGATTGGATGTCAAACGAAGTCCGATCGTCATGAGATTTTACGGGCAGACTCTCGGAGCCTAATTCTTGATAACCAACGGTTTCGATTATCAACCAGTGAGATCTAAACTTGAGTTTATTTTTCTGTTGAAATCCACCTTACGACGACGGTATTTAATATTTTTTCGAGAATATTATTCTTAATGTTGTCATCCTCTAGGTTTGCCTTGAGAGTTATTTTTGTAAGCTCATTATTTTGATATAGTGAAGATTTGGAATCGGACTTCAGTCCCGTAATTTTTTCCTTTAGGGGTTTTCTATGTAAAAATCGGCCTCGTGCAATTATTTGTTTATCATTTTTATTGTTATTATTGATCTCATTAGCTAATTACGCACAAAATGAGGGAAAAATATTATTCTTCTGCAAGCTATTTTATTTAATTTTTCCCAACATCAAGGTACCACATTCCTTCCTTGAATCGGGACTTGAAACATACCGGTAAGGAGAATTAATTTTTGATTTTTAGTACCCAAAATTTCTTGGGTTCTTTGGAGTTATTTCTTAAGGATGTGTTTCCTTAAGAACCCAAACCTTCTTGACAAATATATTAGAAAATTTTCTATGTGGACTATGTGTGACAGTGTATTCGTGTTCATAGTAATAAAAACTGGTAGTATTTTTATGATTTGAAGATGCTTTGACAAAAATATTGCTTAAGAACTTTTGTTTCTTTTTTGGTCTATACCCAATCTCGGCTCTGTCAAAAATATATTTTTGCATGCCAAGAAATTTATCTAAGTTGTTTTTTTCTTAAGTGAACTTGTAAACGATTTTTGTAAGGTCTCCAAGCTTTTCAATCAAAACTTTGTTTTTATCCTTCAAAGCAGAAACTTATTTTGATAAAGGCAAGTTTTTTATTTTTCAAAATTTCAATTCCACTTGAGGGGAAAAGAATCAACTTTTTTAAAATAGAATTCTTAGCACCAATTTTTCTCAATTCATCATGTAAATCTTCAAATGCATTTTGTAACTCATATAAAGAGAAAAAGTTATAAGTTACCTCATCATCTTCTTTAGCCATAAGGCATAGCTTTGTAATCTCATTTTTTTCTTTTTTGTCCTCGGAGCTGCTGTCATCGCTTTCGCCCCATGTAGCTATCACGGCTTTCTTGAAACTCTTTTTGAATTGCTTTTTGAGTTAAGGACATTCAGCCTTGACGTGTCCAGACTTTTTGCATTCACAACAGATTATTTCATCTTTCTTGTGATCAGTTTTGAATATGCTAGAATCGCCCTTGAATTTAGTAGGCTCGCCTCTGTATCCTTCCTTCTTGAAGAATCTTCTTCCTCTTTTCTTCTTCTTTCTAAAAAATAGTTTAAATTTCTTCGTGATGAGGGCCATATCTTTGTTCTCACCACATGAGGAATCTTCATTGGATTCTTCATCATAAGTTGTGGATTTGAAGCTAATGCCCTTTTTCTTTTTATTGTCATTCTCATCATTCATCTTTATATTTATCTCATGGGTTATGAAAGATTCAAGAAGTTCTTCCAAGCAAAGAGTGTTGAGGTCTGTAGTTTCTTGGATAGCTATGACCTTAGCTTCTAAACTCTTTGGCATACATCTAAAGATTTTTCTCACCATTTTTGCATTGAAATAAATTTTACCAAGAGATTTTAATCCATTAATAATATCAGTAAAGAGTATAAACACGTGAGAAATGGTTTCATCATGATTTATTTTGAATAATTCATAATTATGTACCAGTATGCTTATTTTAGATTCTTTTACTTGGTTAGTACCCTCATGGGTAACTTCGAGTCTGTCCTAAATTTTTTTGGCGGTGTCACAAGTGGAGATCTTATTGAACTTATTTGGGTCAAGTGAACAACATAGGAGATTTATCGATTTAGCATTTTTTTTGAATCTCTCTAATGCCATTTTCTATCCATTCAGCTTTTGGTTTAGGAACTATTGTTCCTTCAACAATTTTGGTGGGTCTTTTGGGTTCATTAGTGATAACCCGCCAAAGGTCGTAGTCTACGACTTGAATGTAGATTCTCATTCTAGTCTTCTAATAATTATAATTTGTTCAATTGAATAAGAGAGGTCTATTGGTTGACTTGTTATGGTTGGTATACTGAAAACCATATTTTTAGTATTTAATTTTACTTTTAATAAAATTAATATTTCATTTTATGAGAATTTTTATGAGCAATGTATGTGTATCATTTTTTTTATATGCATGGATGTCCAATATTCTGTATAGTATTTAATCTGGTGTGTAGAGTAGGATTACACACAGAAGATTAGATTTTAAGTTCTTGCAGAATATAAGTTTTATGTTCACAGTTTAGATGGAAATAGACATACCATCGGTACGACTGTAGCACAGAGTTTTAGTAGGCTTGTCTTGCTTACGGGGAACAGATAATAGCGTCGTCTATTGTTCCGACTCTCTATGCCAATACACTTTGTGTGTATTGAACGAGACATTTGGGATAATTAATTTAGTACTGACTATTGACTATATAAATTAATTCACACCCCAATGTTATTATAAATAGTATTTATCCTCTTAATTCTGAAATAATTATTGATTTATATATATTTAATATTCGTTATTTTGATTCATTAAAGAGTGTGATCTTATAAATGTCTATATTCCCAGTGAGTTAGATAGCGGTATTATTTATATGGTAAATATTAATTATTGACGGAATTTACGTTCCGAATGATCAGGATTGATGATACCCCCTTAAGGATGCTTATAAGTTTTGACCGTGGCAAACCCTGCAGCTGGATTTAATTATCCGGCGATCAAATAAGTTAAGCGAAAGGGTTTAAAAAATATCAAGATGTTGATTAAATTAAATTGTCAGTAATTAAATTTAATTGGCGGGTATCGAGAATCTTAACATGCGGAGAAATTGTAAGCATTTAATAACATGAGCCCAATACAAGAAGGTCTTGAGATTATAGGTCAGAGTGCAATTACAGTTCTTTAGTGGTGTAAACTGTAATTCAGTATTTTATAGAAATTACAGAAATCGCTGCCGGTTTTTCATAATTGCATATACCGCTATGTGTCTTTCTTTAATTACAGAAATCGCAGGTAGGTGTTTGTATTCCACTGAAAGTCTTACTCATAATTACTCCATAGGTCCCTACTGTAATCCTATATATACGCAAGTAGGTTGAACCAGTTTGAGATTGATACATCGTATATCAGATAGTTCATATCTCATATATTATTATGATATTATTTTTGTCTTTCAAGACTTAAATATATCGGGGTTATGCCGGTACGAGTTATCGGAGGATCGTAACCCACACTACGTTCGAGGATCGCGAAATAGAATACAGTAGAAGATTTGACTGAAATTTCAACTGGGAATCAAGTCGTAGTTGAAAATCAGATCAACAAGAGATATTCATCTAAATTAACTTTGATTGCACGGATTTTCTTTTGATCGTTCAACGTCAAAATTTTTATCTGAATCTCGTTTCGGCATTTGCCCGTCTAATTAATTTTTTACCAAAAATTGTTTTACAAAAGTAATGATTTTGGCAGTTTTGCCTCTAACAAATTGGTATCATAGCTATTTTATTTTTTGTTTACGGTTATTAGAGTCGGGTAGTTTTAGAACTGTTGCTCATTTTGTTTTGCAGGCGTTCTAATTCCGATTTTAAAATTATCATTTTTTTTCGCGTTTGATTGAATGCGTGGATGATGATTATTTAATTAATTTTTTAATTATAGAGGTTGACCGTGTTAGATTAATTAATTTTTAGATCAAATTTGAGCTTACGAGATATAGGTTTTGATGTAAATTTTTTTATGTTCTTTAAGGTTTTTTTTCTAACTTATTAGAAAGAAAAAATAAGAACATGTATGGAAGAAACGGCGGATGTTGGCGGCGGCAACCGGCCGTGGTTCCGATGATTTTAGCCGCGAAAAAGTTAAGGTAGATGCAAAAAGCCGCAGCAGCCAAACGCGGTAAAAAGCCGCCGGTTTCCAATCAAAAATCCCAAGCAGTAGCGGCGGCCAAGTCCCAGGCACTGTTATTCCAAAGCTTTAGCCAAACCGCTGTGGCGCAAAAAAGAGCCAACACGGAAACAGGCGCACGCCAAACAGCACCGGTTTTCCATTGGGTGTTGTTTTCCACGTTTTTTTTTGGAAAAGCAGTGCTTCTCCCAATCCAAACAGTGGTGCTGCAGCAGTCTTCCAAAAGCAATGGAGTCCAACTCAGCATCAAACAGCCAGACCAACTCCATACTGTTCGGCGCCAAAAAAAAAATTTTCAAGAAAAAATCCTAGTGGCGCAAGCAATCAGCGCCGGTTCCAAGCAAAATGCTGTTTCAAACAGCGCCTAATCCGAAACAATATCATGAAGAAAACAGTGGCGCTAGGTTCATTCCTGTTTCGGTGAAGAAGGGAAGAAAAAACTATTTTTGGTGTTTTTCCCAACCAAACACAGCGCATAATTCGGGGGAACCAAACTGTTTTGGTTGACTTAGAAGTCCTGATATACATTGATCTATATGTGATATCATATCACTACGAATGAACGAGTCTCTATGCAACTTGGACACAGAATTTAGATGAATCATAAAATTAGGATTTATATTTATTTTATATTTATTTTATTTTATATTTTAAGTACGTGGTTGATATATATATTGGTTTTATTTATCCTGTTAATTTAATTAAGTTGAATATTCAATTTTAATTAAAATATTTTGTAATAAAAAATAAAATTAAGTTTGTTTTAATTAATTAATTTTAATTAAATGAAAAAAC